>APFE031160920.1:35551-48437 GCA_000404065.3 Pinus taeda
CATAACAATTTTATTATATAAAAAATAAATAAATCACTTTTAATTATTTGATTCATTGCTAAATTCTGATTCAAAAAAAAAAAAACTGCGGGAGCGCGTGAGCAGCGCGACCTAGGAGCGTGAGGACTGAAGCTGTAGCCGTCGGCGTTCCTCGGCCTCGGGCCTTGAGGCCTGTTCGATATGGGCCTTGGCCGCTTCCATGGCCCAACCAGACCTTTCCCAGGGGGACTCTGAGAAAGCCTTCTCAGATCTGGTTAAATCCCTTCCCCCTCCTCATCCCAAACCTGCAACATCGAAATTTGTCAAGAAATTGGACATACTTCAGGAAGTTCAGCTGCCACCAACCCTTCCTCGCATGGCAGCCTTATCTCTAGCCGAAAAATGACTCATAGGACAATTCACGGGTTTATGGCCCTCGCCAAGAACAGTACAAAGATGGGTGGAGCGGAACTAGTCAGATAAAATCCCCGGGAAAATATCAATTCGATTCTGTGGCAAAGGCTACTACACCTTCCACTTCGAATCCAAAGCAGACAAGGATCTCATCTTCAGAAATGGCCCCTACTTTATGGACTCCCGAGGCCTTTATCTTAACAAGTGGACTCCTGATTTTGATCCGGAGCTGGACATTCCCAACGCTGTCCCAGTTTGGGTCCAACTCCCTCACCTGCCTCTGCATTGCTGGGGAGATGATTCGGTCAAAGCAATAGGGAATGCGGTAGGGAAATACATCGACAGAAGTGAACCTAAGGACAACATGCAGGCCTGTGCAAGGATATGCGTGGAAGTGGATCTAGGAAAAGGATTGCCAGAAGCCATCAAGCTCAAGGTGGATGATTGGAGTCACATTCAACAGCTGGATTACGAGCAGATCCCTTTCAAATGCAAGGCATGTCATGAATATGGGCATTTTGCCAATAGGTGCACTAAGGTAACTAATCTTGAAACTGAAGATCAAGGTGGGCATTGGGAGACTGTTAAAAAAAAGAAATCAGCCCCTCCTTCTAAACCTGACTCAAACCCTGATATTCCTGGATCATCCTCCCAATGCCCTCCTTCCCCATCCACTATCCCTTCAGGCCTATCCCAAGATCCGCCTATCCCCTCATCCTCCAACCCCTTTCTAGTTCTTGCATCAGAGGATCCTTTTCCTGATCCGCCTTCATCGGATCTTCCAGACCCACCTCTGATCCCTTTGCTCCCCTCTCAACCCTCTATAGAGGCCCTTCCTTCCAGATCCACCAGAAGCTCCTCTAAAGAAATGGGAACCTCAAGTGATTTCCATAAAAAGCCTGGCCCAGGAAGGAAATCAGCTAAGCAACATCGAGAAGAAAGTACACAGAAGGACATAGCCCTGGGTTTCCAAACTCCAATGGAATCTTTCATAACAGGACATCAGGAAAAAGAAACAGCAGGGAAAGATCTTGAGAAGAGAGCACCTCCCCGCACGAACGCCTCATGATGAAAGTCCTCTCCTGGAACAGCAGGGGTCTGGGGCACCCCTCCAAAATAACAGCCCTGAGAGACCTTCTTTACAATGAAAGACCTGAAATTCTGCTGATCCAAGAGACCAAACAAAATCAGCAAGAAATGCAAAAAATCATTGATGCTCAAAGGCAATATTTAGGTGCTGTTAGTAGCTCCAGAGGAGCATCGGGAGGAATACTAACTATTTGGAACAGTCAGCAATGGAACTGTGATTCAGCCACAATCAATCAAAATTGGATTAGGACCAAATTGGACAGCAAGAAGGAGAACCGAGATCTCACCATATATAACGTCTATGTGCCCAACCAATACAGGGAAAAGGAGCTGTGATGGAAAGAACTAAAGGAAAGCATTGACAGCGAACATACTTCCAACATCATAATAGCTGGAGACTTCAATCTAATTCTCCATGCGAACGAAAAAAGAGGTGGCAACTTCATGCATGATCCCTTCAAAAGCCAGCTGGAGGAAATAATGCAGGAGAACGAAATGGTGGACATCATACCTAAAAATCGAAAATACACATGGAGAAATCGCAGACTGGGAGCAGGCAACATTATGGAGTGCCTGGATGGATTTTTGGTAAATATTTCTCTCCTATCCTCCTTTGCTGTTGGTTACACTAATATTCTCAGCTCCTCCGCTTCTGATCAATATCACATCCTTCTCACGATGGAACCTCATCACCATCTGGGGCCGATTCCCTTCAAGTACAACCTGTTATGGAGTTACAATTCTTCAGCTGGAGCAATTATAGAAACAGTCTGGAAACAACACGTAGAGGGATCACCCAGCTACATTTGGGAAACAAAAATCAGGAACATTAGAAGAGCGCTCAAAGACTGGGCCAAAAATAGTTATCAAGAGCCAGAAGAAACAAAAAAAAAATAAAGCAAGCTCTGAAAGAAGTGCAGACTCAAATAGAAGACCAAGGGCTCTCCCAAAAATTCAAAACTCAGGAATGGGATCTTCAGGGACAGCTTATGCATATTAGCAGAGAAGAAGATATTAAATGGAGGATTAAATCTCGGCAATTATGGCTGAAAGAAGGGGATAAAAACACTGCATATTTCCACAAGCAAGCTACTGCCAGAAGAATAAGGAACAGTGTCAGCGCCATTAATGACAGTGAAGGCAACAATCATAATAACCAAGAAGATATCAAGAAGGCTGCCTCCTCCCATTTCAGGAGCCTTCTAACTGAAAGCCAAGAAGAGGAAGACTACTCAGATCTACTTCCATATCTCCCTAAAGGCATAACTCAGGAAATAAACGATACATTAAATCGTGAAATCGAAGAGGAAGATATTAGAAAAGCAATCTGGACATTGCAGCCAGATAAATCACCTGGGCCAGACGGATTTCCTATCAGTTTTTATAGGGAATATTGGCAGCTGATTAAAAAGGACCTTGCAAAAATGCTAAGAGGGGTACAAAGGAAAGGGAAAATGGGAGGCTTTACCAACTCTACCTTCCTCGCTCTCATCCCCAAAGAAAATAGACCCACCTCATTCTCCAGATTTCGGCCAATATCATTATGTAACTCTTCTTACAAGATATTCACGAAAATCATAGCTACAAGACTTAAGCCACTCCTCCCGTCCTTAATATCTGAAAATCAAGGCGGATTTTTGTCCAATAGACAAATTCATGACTCCATAATATTGGTCCAAGAAGCCATTCATTCCAGTATATCAAGACAAGAAAAAGGATTTGTGCTCAAACTTGATTTGGCTAATGCCTTTGACCGGGTAAGGCATTCCTTTTTGTTTGTTGTTCTAAAAAAAATGGGCTTTGATTCCTTATTCATCAACACCATAGCTGCTTGTATATCTGGTCCTTGGATATCCCCTTTGATTAATGGTCGTCCCTGTGAAGCCTTGCAGTCTTCTAGAGGACTAAGACAAGGTTGTCCTCTATCCCCTTACCTCTTCATTCTTATGGCGGAGTCTTTCAGCAAAGCCCTGGATCATAACAGAAGAGTTGGCCTCATAACTGGAATTAAATATGGGAATGGAGTAAAGAATATCAACCATTCTCAATTTGCTGACGATACTCTTTTGATTGGGGGGGCCTCGACCACCATAGCAAGGCGTTTCAAGACTCTCCTTGACCAATACATGGACTACTCAGGGGGAGTTGTTAATTTCCACAAAAGCTGTGTATATGGTTGGAATCTCACCAACCAAGCAGCCCACAGTATCGCCAATATTTTTGGAGTCACTTACAAAATGAAATGGGAACATTTCTCATACTTAGGGATGCTTGTGAGCCTGGGGCCTTTAAAAGCAGAGACATGAAATGAAATTATAGACAAAGTCAAAAGGAAAGTCCAGCAATGGGGAACACATTGGCTCAACCCGGCGGGCAGAATTATTCTTCTCAAGTCAGGTATAACTTCCCTTCCTCTCTATCGATTTACTCTCTATCAAGCCCCTGCTACCTTTCACCATAAATTGGAAGTTGCCCTTCGAGACTTTTTGTGGCAAGGGGGGAAAAAAGAAAAGAGTAGATTCAACTTGATTAACTGGAAAAATGTAATTCAATCTCAGGATAGAGGGGGACTTGGAATAAGAGCCCCAAAAATCCTCAATCTTGCTTTTGGGATTAAAATGGCTTGGAGGCTAATCACTGGACCCACAGCATGGTGGAAACAAGTCATGGAAATCAAATATCTCAACAACTCCAGACAAAGGCTTCTTGACGACAGTATCCCCAACAGGGACTCCTCCAAAATTTGGCATCTATGCAAGAAAGCTGTCCAAATCCTTAAGCAAAACACATCGAAAATCCCTGGGGGAGGGGACAGCATCAATTTTTCCACAGATAATATTATGGGGCTTCAGCCCTTGAACACCATTGAAGAAGCTATCCCCATCATTCACCTTCTCAACAGCAAAGGCATTCACAAGCTTGGGCAAATCTCGAATTGGGATCCAGACTCTCATGCCTGGACGGACTGGGATTTTCCGGATATCCCGGCATCCCTGGAAGCTAACTTCAACGCCTTCAAAGCACACCTCCACAATAGAGCTCCAGTCAAAAAAGATGCAATCAATGGCCTCCGTTGGGATCCCTCAAGATCAATCTACACCATAAAGTCAGGCCACCATCATATTTGCAACAGCACCTTTCAGATACCCCTGTGGAACCATTGGAAAATAATTTGGAAATCAGAGGTCATACCAAAAATAAAATTTTTCACATGGCTGCTATTAAAAGGCAAAGTTCTTACCGCAGAGAATCTAAGCAAGAGAGGGATCAATGGCCCATCTAGATGTCCTAACTGCTGTACAACTGAGGAAACAATGTTCCACCTATTCATAGATTATCCCTTCGCCAGAAGATGTTGGACACAAATGTCTTCTCTGGGCAATATAGCCTGGCAACCTCATCAAAGCATAGCTGAGGCAATGTATGCATGGAAGAAAAGCTGCCCCTGGAGAGAAAAGCGGAGCACACTTGTGAAAAGAGTTTGGGACTCCATTCCACACACACTACTATGGAGAATATGGTTGTCCAGAAACAAAAAAAAACTTCCAAGATAAAGAGCCCAATGCTCGAATTACATGTAGCAAAGCACACATCCTGGCTCAGGAGGCAATAGCAGTTAAATACACAGGGAAAATCCAAGCAAAAGATTATACAGTGGAGGAAAGAACCGTCATTAGCTACATTTTGGAAAGGCAAGGCCAAAAACAGGGGAACCCAGTGAAAGACAGACTTCAACACACTCAAACGAGAGCTTGGGAAATCAGACTCTCAGCACAGGACTTTAAGAATTGGACTCAGAGCAGCAACTGTAAAATACTCTATTTTGATGGAGCTTCAAAATCGAACCCAGGCCAAGCAGGAGCGAGAGGATTAATTGTGGATGAAACAGGGGACATCATCTGCAGTTATGAATGGAGTCTAGGGGAAATAACTAATAATAATGCTGAGGCATTGGCCTTATACCAAGGACTTCTTCAACTAAAAAAGTTGGGAATTAAAAGGGCCATGATATTCGGGGATTCTGCAATAATAACCCGCTTAATGGTCCACAACCAGAGTTCTCCTAATTGTAATCTTCAACAGATCATAAACCGCACCAAGATCCTCCTCCGAAACTTTGAAGATATTAAGTTCTACCATATTCTTCGGACCTTAAACAAGCAAGCAGATATTAGAGCAAATAACGTTTGTGGAAGGCCGACGGGTGCACTAAGATGCAACGTCGTTGATAGTTTTCATCCCATCCCATGAACAAAGATCATATGTACAACGCCTTGCACAGCTCAGTCAAACAAGCGTGCGAAGGTAAAAAGCACCTGATGAACAGGACGCCTCCCTGCAATCTCAGTGTTGAAAAGCAGATACACTCTATACCAAGCAACAACAATCACCTCACCGCCGGCGTTAGCAGATATGGATCAGAGATGAGGGATTTAGTTCAGATCCGCACTCCTCCCGTGAATCAGCTCCTCTTTGATCTCTGCCCATTACAGCTTATAAAACCTTCCCGCTACTCTCATCTTAGCACTCAGCATCATTTTCTCGGCAACAAAGGCTCTGTGAGGAAGAGTTTTTTGGGAGCGCGCGAGCCTTCTCAGAGCGATCTGAAGGCACCTTCACCAACTCGGCATGCTCCTGTTCTGGTATTGTTCTCTCACAATCTTGTTCAACTTCTGTTAACCAGGTGTATTGTTTCACTCAGGTCTGTCGAAGCTCGGAACCGTATAGCTGCTCACCTCCAAGCTTCCCCGTCCCTCTTTCCACTGCAGCGAGCTCCTCCAAGTTGTATAACTTTCATTGTTGAAACATTCTGTCATCACTCCATTTTGAGTTCTCACCAAATTGAAAAAACAGAGTGGACCAAAACTCACGCTGTTTTTTCTCTTAACACTCCCGCCCTCCTCAATAAGCTATTTGAACCTGCCCTCCCGCCTCATAACGCCCTCAAATTTCTTACCTACCGCACCCCCACACCAAAAATGGCACGCAGCGAGGATTGCCTGCACTGTGCAGACTTGCAGGCCGAATTGGAGGAGATCAGGACGCAACAGACTGTCCTGGACGAGAAGCAGAGGCTCCTGGAATTGAGATTGGAAGAACAAAATCGCCGCCTTGAAGAACAGAACCGAAGAATCGAAGATCAAAACCGCCTCATGAATGACAAATACAAGGCAGAGATCCAGTTGTTCATGCATAGAGTATCCTCCCTCCAAGAGCAGTTTCGGCAGCTCTCTAACCGTTGTGCACATGCGGAAGAATCCATCTCAATCCTCGAGTTCATGATGGAGAAGAGAAATGTAGTGGCAACCAGCTCATCTAGCGTTAAGTAGGAAGCAAGAGACAACCAGCCGGAAGAATCTACAGCGAGACAAATCCAGCACATTATGATAGATTAAATGTTTTGTAAATGTATCTTTTTGTTATTTATGTTTATAAGAAGCTACAGTAGCACAGTAATACGCAGTAGTAAGATTAGCAAAGCAAGGATCAAGGAAGTAGCTCTGTTTTGTAAACCCCTTGATCAGGACAGCGAATGGCATATCATGTATCTGAGACTCGTAACTTTTTCAGAATCTAATATAGCAACCGAACTTGTTAAATAAAAAAAAAAAAGAACGTGCATACTTAGGACATAAAAAAATATAAAGTATAAAAAATATGTCTAAAAAACAAAGGTTAATGCAACTTTCAAAATCCGCATGAAAATCATCAACATTTAAAAAAAAATATCCATACTTAATATATCAAAAATTTAAAGTGTTGAAAATAATCCCAAAAAAAGGGGTTTATGTTGCATCAACATTATTCAAAGCTGGCATGAAAATCACTAACATTTAAAACAAAATGTACATACTTAATACATAAGAAAATTTGAAGTGTCAAAAATATGCTCAATAGAAAAGGTGTATTCTAAAAAAAACACTTTTCAAAATAAGAGACTTTTTACAACCTCTAAAAAAGTGAGAACTCAGTCAAGTTCTTGTTTGATTGGTAACTGTGTTTTATTGAGTGAAAGAAGAATTCTTTTCATGTGATTATTCTCATTTGGACTTGTTGTAACAAAAGAAAAATCATTATTTGTGAGTCTAGAAAGTCAATTTCTCCTCCAAGATCAAGTCGGCCCTTTCACAGTGAAGTCGGCCTAAAGAGGCCTATTTGACCCCTCAAGAAGGCTATAAATGAGGAATTTGTCTCATTTGAAGCACTCACTCACACAAGTTCATTCTTCAACAAGCTAAGAATAAAGAAGAGCGAGGAAGCAAAGAAGAAGAGGAAGAAGTCAAAGTAAAGAAGATCTCTTAGGGAAACACCTTTTTATGTCCACAAGTGTGAAGTTTTCTAGGGTTTCTTGTGAATTGGAGGGGTTGAAGTTGCAGGGCGAAATTGTAGGCATCAAGTTGCAGGGCCAAGATTTTAACTAAAGTTGTTTAGGCTAGGTTTAACCTTTGTTTACTTTGGAAGAATTTGTCTCATTTGGGAGAGATCTTGTTGAAGCGCTAACTTTATGCTTGGGAGGAACTTTGAATTTTGTATTTGGGATTCAGAAGTCTCATTTTGAATTGATTCAATAAGAAGATAAGTATTATTTCTAGGTTTTTCCCTTGGAGGGGTTTTGCCCTGGCTTCAAACCTATATCTTCTGTACTTTGTCTCCATGTGATCTTTATTGGTTTTGATAATTGCTTGATGAATAAGAAATAAAAAGTAATAAAAGGCTAACTAGAATCACAAGTAATTATCAAGGAAAGTGAATCATAATATAAAAGAACTTTGATTTTCCAAAATAAGGGAAGTGATTTTTTTCAATGGGAATGTGAAGAGGTCATCAACATGAGGATAAATTACATGAACATAGAAGAAAAGGGGATCTTTTTTGCAGAAAATCAATCATAATATACAAGAACCTTGATTTTCCAAAATAAGGGAAGTGATTTTTTTCAATGGGAATTTGAAGAGGTCATCAACATGAGGATAAATTACATGAAAATAGAAGAAAAGGGGATTTTTATTTTTTCTATTGCTTTTCTGCTAGTTTTTTTGGGCTCTTGGCTCTAAAGTTGTTGGCATTGGTTTTGGCTATTGCATGGTTTTTAAAGAGTGTGACTTGCTAATGTAAAGGCCAGTGAGGCAGTTTGGTTGTTTTGAGTGGTATTATTGTGTAACAACATGGGAATTCCAAATACTCTAAGCACCCCAATTTCAAGTTTGTATTCTTATTTGTAACAAGACATTTTGAATAAATAAAATAATTTGAATCCTTTTTATGTTGTCGTGAGTAGACTTTTCACTCTTTATTTTTGCTCTGTAATTTAGTTCTTGAATAAATTAATTTAGTATTCAAACACCAATGGCCTGAGACGTGCACTTTGTAACAATGATCTAGATTGTGTAGTTGTTTTGAATGCTACAAAAAATCAATTGCGTCAAATTAGCATGTTATTTTATTGTATGATTCTTTCTTTCAATAACACCATTTTTATATGGTGTACATTGAACAATATAATGCATTTCAATTCCCTCTGAAATGTTTTAAGTTGTGAATTTATTATTTACATATTCACTTCCATTATTTGTTCTTGACCTTCATAGTTGGTGTCTAGATTGTTTTCCTATAAGGGCCTTATAGGGAAATAAAAAGCCAAAAAATTCACTGAAGTTTCAAGAAATAAACCCAAGTGCATTTGGAGAAGTCATCAATGAAAGTTAAGAACGAGTTGAACCTATAGAAGGAAGGATAAGGAAGTGGACAACAGAAATCACTATGAAGAAGCTATGAAGGGTTTAAGGCTTGCCAAGAGGCACATTTGTCAAAAATTTCCTGATGATGTTTGTTAAGAACACAACTAGCACAAACACCATCTTTTCAAGACATTATATGAAATCTAGTCACCAAATTTTGATTACATAGTTGTTGTAGAGAGTGATAGGTTAGATGATCAAATTGCACATGCCAATTGTTTCTCAAGTTATCACTATGAACAATAAAAAATGAACAAAATGTTGATCACCCAAAGTTGTAAAACTTGTACAATCGGGTAATTCGTCAACTATTCCACTCGAAATGATAGGGTTACGATATTTTAAATCCTTAATTACAACTTGGAGAGGTGAAAACTCAAGTTTTTTACTTTCACCTATACGAGTGATTAGATATATTGATAGATGGTTGTAGGAAATACTTGGAATAAATAATACATAAGTGAAATGGTCATTATCTACTTGAACAATTCTAGACCTTACAACTCTAAGAAATTTATGATCACTGGAAAATATTTGTTTGGTGTTAGAATTATTAAGAAAATTAAAAATGGTTTTATTGTTAGCCGTATCATAATATGCTCTAGAATTAATAAGACACTTAAAAAAGTAAGAAGTAGAGGTTGAATTGAAGGAGAAACCAAAAGTAAAAAGTGCATCCATGAGAAGAAGTGTTAGAAGAAGAATCAACACTAATATTGTGCTTCTTCATTGTTGCTTGTAAGGTATCCATCTTTTTAAAACATTTAAGCTCTACGTATATATCTATCCCACAATAATTAAATTTCATATCAATCTTCTTACTCTTTGATTTCAATCCTTGAGGTTGGCTAAGAGAGCTTGGGACCCTTATTTTGCTTATTGTTGTGAGGATGTTTCTTATTTGGATTCTTGGTTTATCTTTTGTTGGGCCAATGGGGCCCTGTTAGATGTACCTATAGTGCTAATTGCTTCATTGTGAAATATCTTGTCTTGTTATCTAATCAGAGAGTCCCAAAGAGAATATTTTTGATAGATAATCCCCAAAGCCTAACATAAACAAAATATGTACAACAAATCTTTGAAAAAAAAGTATATATGCAACATTCATCCTCTGGATGTACTTGACAATATTTAAGTGAATGTCTAAGTGTTTTGAACTTAAATAACTAATATTCAATGCAAGAGAAGTAATTACGACTTAAATTCATAATATGATTTTCAAACTACTAATATGTCCAAATATATTTTACAATTTTTCCTAGACTTCGTTCAAATCATCAACTGCTTAAATATGAAATTGCAAATCAAGATAAATGGATATTCCAATTAATCCACATGTTTTTCCATTCCTACTATCCCAGTTGGATCTTTTATTAGCATGAGTTGGGGGAAAGTTTTGTCCCAATATAATCTAGTACAATCCTTTACTTCTTATTACATCATCCATGTGTAATTTCCATGAGAAGTAGCTGGTACTTGTAAACAAAAGTTCACTTGGAATGGCTATATTAAAATGTACAGATAACATGGTTTAAAAATATGAAATTGATTGTATGGATGGAAAGCTCTCAAGAAAATAAGATATTAAAAAAAAACGCTAAAAATGGACTTCGAATGTCAAAGGTATTCCCTTTAAAAGAAATTGTTAATGATAACAAGGAGCCACATGGTAGGTAGGGGTTGTTCCACATGGTGATGGATGTTGATGAAAAGTAAAAAATATTTTCCTTTCTTAACATTACTTATAATCCCACTTTTACACAAACAAAAAAAACTATATGAATTGACCCACTTCTATAAAAACAAATGAGGATCATTTTTACCATGAAGTTACTTTATAGAAGGAGTTTCATGAAAAAAAAGATTAAATTTATTTTATAGGGATTCACTTTTATAATACAATTGAAATACACTTTGCAATAAAGTTATGAAATATCTTGAATTTGCATGAACTTATTCGAAAAGTAACTTAAATTTTAATGTAAATTTTACCCAAGTGAACTTTTGTTAAAGTAACTTATCAAAAGACATAACAACATTAGGGAAGGAGGTTGGGGGTCTTGCACTAGTGCAAAATACATAAGTATCAAATCAAAAAATAAACAATAGTCCAAATAAAATATGAAACTCAACAACAATGGGGATAATTGTTAGTTAGCTTACCCAAAAAAGCAAGTTTCCTCATTTTTTTGTTTTCCTGAGATCTCATGGAGTGCACGACAAGGAACATACATAGTCAAGAAAACAATTTCTCATATATATTTAATTTGTTATGATCACATATAGCGTACAGAAAGGATCATATGTAGGCAATAAAGAGAAGTAAATTAAGAATATCAATAAGAAACTAAAATATGAAATCTATATAACAATAATAATAATAATAAAAGGGTGTATTTTGATTATATACCTCTAAATCAAGCGGAAAATGTTCTATCTTAAGAAATCATAAAGATTTTTGAATTAAAGGAAAGGTGTTATTTTCTAAAAACAATGTTATAGATGCAATGGAGTAGTATGTTCTTAACAAATGGTAAAACAATTTTATATCTTGTAAATGTGGAAGCACGGGCTTGAGCTCTAGATCACTAATGGGAATAGTTCTTCAAACAAGATATGATACGATGTTTGGGTAAACATGGTATTCCATACAAGATGAGTACCTTAATTAACCACTCAAAAAAACAAATCAAAGATCACGAAACCAATATTTTTACATGGTTAAAACCCTCCAAGAGGGAAATTGTCCATGACCCCAGCTAATGCAACCACTTGAGGAAATTTTATTAATGCAAAAGGAAATATGTTGAGGAAATTTTATTAATGCAAAAGGAAATATGTTTACATACTGAGAGTTCTCATAACCGATCTTTAGCCACGACCCTCTCTAGTCTTTAAATGGAGATCATGGGCTAACCAAGTGCTAAGCCATAAATCAATAGTCATTAGTATCAAGGAGAGAATGATTCATCAGATCATTCTATGTCTAGAACACATCATTGACCTTCATCTTATAATGCAACTAATGCATGCTAAAGAAACACACTTTTACCTGATACAAACATTAGACCAAGTTGAACTTAACTAACTCCTAAGGGTATAAATATCCTGACATATGCTGTTTTAATCAAAATGTGTTTTTCTTAAGTGTTGTAGTAGTGTTTTTAGACACCACCCAACATCTTTTTTTGTGTATCCTAGAGGAACCAAAAAACACGCTTAACATGGAAATACCAGTAAACCTATTGGGGTTTACGACCTATCCTCCTTGCCATAAATCAAACTCACTACAAGGGGGATTTGAACCTAGTTTTCCTTGTTTCCACGATTTCACAAACTTCAAAGTAACTAATTCAGCTCCCCCTACCCCTACGGCACACCACTCGCCATCTTGGAATTTCATCACTCTTATTTATTTCTTTTAGATTTTGTTGTCTTTTCTCTCTTCAAATTCGTTCCCCAACAATAAGTGAATTAGTTTATTATTTCCATCGAGATATTTGTGGGATAGTCTTTTTGTATCTATTTGTATCTATTAGTGGTAACCTAACCACATTAAATGTTGATGATGTGGTTTTATCTTTGCATCAAAATAAATGAGGAGAGAACCATGGATAGTTAGAGAACATATGCCTTGTTATAAAAATATGATCTCTCTCTCTCTC
>APFE031160923.1:0-29356 GCA_000404065.3 Pinus taeda
GGTTTGGACCCTATATTAGGTTGGGCGAACCTACCTATGGTTTTCGGTCCATGGTTTTGGACGCGATGGGTTTCGGTCCATGGTATTGGATGCTTCGGCATGTATAAATATGTATTGTAACATTGAAAGGAACATAATGAAAAATCAAGCTAGTAGTCTCGGTTTTGAGATCCAGTGGGAAATCTCTATGTATATGTGTTTTATGTGTTATGCTCTCACATTTTTATTTTTCCTATGATTTAGAATTCGTATGCAGGTAATTTCTGTATGGGGTTAAAACCTACAAACTCCCCTACCGAAGACACTAAAAAGGTACACATAAAATTTACCTAAAATCAATCAGTAACTCTTTATTGAGCAAACAAACAATAGTTCAGGCTAGGATCTTGGGATAGGCACTATGATTAAACTGCCCAAGATCAGAAACCAAAACTAGTGTCATTAAAAGAGAGAAAATTCCTTCTGCACTCATACTACTGGGACCACTCCAGTAAAAGCGAAGCTAAATATGAGACAACATTGGACTGTAAGTGAAGGTAGCCTGCCTTCTCTTATAAATCCTTTAGGTATTCTGTGTATTGGGGATCCCTTCAAGGATTTTGAAGCTAAGTCGAGGACTCAGGTATCATTCCCACATAGCGTACTGTCTGCAACTATGTCACCCCAGTGGTGTCTTTGATCTTAGGTATCCTTAGTGGCCAAAATTTTAGGTACTTACACAAGGTGATTGGGGCGTGATGCCCTGGTACCTAACACAAATGGACCTACTCTGTCTTCAGTTTTTGGGGGGGGTGCTCATCTTCATGAGAGTACTTGGCCCCCCAATCTAAGGTTCGGGTGAAGCTTTAGAGTAACTATAATTGTACATTTGGCTAGCCCTCTCTATTATTCGTTGTGATATTGGGTTTCATCTCTAGTGATTGGTGCTTATCAGACATGGTCATTTTCCTCTGTTTGCTAATTGATCAACTTAGTGTATTTTTTATATTTTTTATGCACTCGAGTGTTATCATTGAGACTTTAACAAATATCACGATAAAATTTAATGGTCATCATGGCTACATTTGGCCCTTGTTGTCAATCTAAATGATTGTTAGGACTTCCTCCACTCATTGTGGAAGATCCGTTGAGCTCCAGTGAATCCATTCCCCATCTTTGGAAAATCAGTCTCTGAGATCTCACAGGGAATCTGTTTGGACAACCAATAATTCAAGTTTATCGAAGGATTTCTTTACTGTAGGATTTCTTCCTCCCTTTAACCCTTCGCTCACGAATCCATTGGACCCACTCTTGGTTCCCATGGCATCTGTACTCCCTGTTGCTTTAGTTAGAACATTTCCATCCATCCCATTGACGACTAATAGGTCATGAAACTTTGTTGATACTTTCAGTCCCCCACCACACCGTTGATGGCAAACCCTGCTATCCCATTTGTCCCAAGTACAAACCCTCACATGACACCCTCCACGAGTGGAACCCAATCGATGTTCAGTTCCATCCCTTTAGTGTCAAACTCTATGCCTCCGACAAGTGCTACATACAACACTCCTTATAACACCCAATATAGCATAGTTAGCATGGGTCCTCTCAACCAACAATATGGTTGGTA
The DNA here is from genome assembly GCA_000404065.3 of Pinus taeda. NCBI lineage: Eukaryota > Viridiplantae > Streptophyta > Pinopsida > Pinales > Pinaceae > Pinus > Pinus taeda. The sequence continues at coordinate 1,610 of APFE031160923.1, forward strand.
TCCATTGTACAGTTCAAACCTCCAGATTCAAGTATTTGGGGGCACTCCCAATATGCATATACCAGTCGAGAATGAACCAATTCCCCCCCCCCCCCCCCCCACATTTTTCAGGCATGCATGGTCAGTCACTAATTGACATGAGCGGTCCTTATGTCAATCAAGGACATATGGTTAGTTCTGTGGCATGCGGGAATCCTCAAGGAGGTCCCAACCAATCCATGGGGACACCCTACCCATAATATCAAATGAGTTAAGGGGGCACTGCTTATCCTGGGGGCAATTCTATACCTCAACACCACAATCCCCATGGAAATCCACATTACAATGCCATACCCCAAGGAAACTACTATACCATGCAACCTATGTATAATATTGGGACTCAAACGATGGGAGGATCGCAAGGATCCTCAAGTCATATTTCATCGCCTTGGTCTAAGTCAGGGGTATCACGCACTCTACCTTTCTTGGCAACACTGGATATCCCCAACTTGTACAAACATACAAATGACCCCATCTATCATGACTTACTTTGGCTTCCAATCTCACATAAAATACCAATAGACATCCCTAAGTTCGAAGGGAAATAAGGGGAGGATCCAGGCACCCATATCACCACCTATCATCTTTGGTGTGTTTCTAACTCCATGGTGGATGATAGTGTCTGGTTACATATTTTTCCCCACACCCTCACTAGCTACATAGCCAAGTGGTACATTGAGTTACCATGCATGTTAGTAAATACCTTCGACGCTCTAGCGATAGAATTCTTAAAGCACTTCCAGCTACCCATCCGCTATGAGACTGGGACAGAGCTCCTCACTTCATTACATTAAGATACCGCCACCCACATCTTTGATCATATACATGAATGGAGACGTAGGCAGAGGTTAGTCAAAGCTCCCCTCCCAGACTAACTCTTAGTGAACTGGTTCTGCAAGTCCTTACTCCCTCAAATCGCTAAGGATGTTGCCTTAGGTGGTGTGGTCACAGAAGACCAATCCATACGTCGTGCCCAACACTTCGATCTGATATATTCATAGTCTGGCACTCTTTACGATGTAATCCCAAATGCCCCTTGCAACTCTAATTCTTTCGCTACTCAGCACCCTAGAGCACACGCTAATGGGATTATCAGTGCAACCTCCGGGATTATTGTAAAACAACTCAGTGGTCACATTTCCCAGATGTTAGTGGACCCCTCTACCAAATTGATTGCTCTTCTTACCACCGTGATAAACTTTGTGTAGTCTATGTAAAAACCTGGTGGTAAGAACAAGAATAATAAGAAAAAGACCACTCCTTCTGAGGAGCAGTCAATAAAGTAGCAAAACCCAAAGCAAAAGGCTACTGTGCCTCTTGACGATGGAAAGGATAAAACCACTCGATTCCCTTGCAAAATTTGTGCCAAGACCACATGACATATCTGTGTCCATGTCTTCAGGAATGCACATATTTCGTTGCTAAAAAGGATACTGGTAGGACCCCTGTTGTCCTGAATAATCCTTTCCCTGCTCAGCAGCAACAACACCTTATTGCAAACCAACCCCAACCCCCGCAAGGGGGCAATGGTGGTTCACAACATCCTTCAGCTGGTGAAGGACCCTCTACCATTTACACCTTTGAAATGATAGATCTACAAACTAGAGACAAATATTATGGAGCTCCTGTTGCTCATGCAGAGGAACCTTCCTCAAGTCAAAACCCACCACTGCCTAATGATTTGCACATCGAAAGGCCGGTTTCTGACCTTGTAATTCACCCCCCTAAAGGGGAACTTCAATGCACAATGCATAATACATCTACACGTGCCGCCCAAAACTACAACATTGTAGAATATTTGGCACAAGCGTCGTCGGCTATGTCGGCACCCGAAGTATTACAAACATGTCTAGCACAAAGGAAAGCTTTGATTTCAACTATTGGTGGTATCGACCCATAGGATTCCATGGTTGCAATTTTCGACATGGAAAAGTGTAAACCTCCCCTTTCCCACCAGCTTACATTTCAAGTGAAAATTTTTTCGAAAGGTAAAGGTATACATAGAACTATCATCGACGAAGGTGCTTCTACCTACGTCATGTCAGCTTCATGTTGGCTCACTTCGAGTTCTCCAACCCTATCCCCGCTATCAAATTCCGTTAAAGCTTTCAACGGCCACACTTTCATCCCAAAAGGTTACCCAGCTAGCTGCCCCATCACTTTGTATGGGAAAATGGTAATGGTGAACATAGAAGTTGTAGATAAAAAAAATCGACAATAATCTCTTGCTAGGTCACAGTTGGACGTATCCCATGGCAGCCATTGTATCTACTGTCTTTCACATCATCCTATTCTCATTGGATGGAAAGGTAGTTACAGTAGACCAACTGTCCTTCTGCACCCTTGATTATTCCCCATTACCAAGTGGCTCTATACCCCTAGTAGGTGGTGTACCTGACTCTTACATCAGTATCAATACTGATCTACTGAAGGCTTCTTCCCTGATGGGTTGTTTCCCTCTTTAGCTGCCCAAGGTTTCACAGAAAGTCAATATGACTTCATCTATTCCTCATGAATAGATTGATCCATGGATCCTACTAGATCCTTTATACATTGACACTTATGGAGAACAAATGTCACTATCACCAACTGAATTGGCCTACCAAGCCATTTAATCTACATTTGAATCTCCGCTCACTTTGGTTACAGCCAACGGTACCACCGCCCCTTCCATAACAGCTCCTTATTTCGATCCACTCAATCAAATCCTACCTACAGATGAAGCTATTAGAGAGATCATGAGTTTAGAAGAGCGACCTTGGGAGGACTCGCACCATCGTGTTTCGATATCTTATTCGGACATGATGCCTCTTCAAATCTTGTCATCTGACGCACTTGAAATCGTTTCCTCACCATATACGACTATCCAAACTTTGGACTTAGAGGGAAACATGGGTAATCTTTCAAAGGCATTGCCCATTGATATTTTAGTCAAGATAGGCATCGTGGAAAACATACAGATTGGAGCCAATCGCAATCCTGAGGAAATTGTGAGCTTCAACTACCCTTTTAAGGACTTCTGCAATGTTTTCCCTTGGTCTTATGAGGAAATGAATGGCATAAACCCTTATATTATCAAACATGAAATCAAGAAAGATCGAGCATTCTTTTTATGGTATTTTTCTTGCTCATTAATCTGAAGCATCCTTGGGTCTCCTTCTTCGGGCTTGTTAAACTACCACAAAGAAGATCGAGCATTATTTTTATGGTATTTTTCTTGCTCGTTAATCTAAAAAAACCTTGAGTATCCTCCTTTGGGCTCATTAAACTACCACGAAGAGGATTGAGCATTATTTTTATGGTATTTTTCTTTCTCATTAATCCGGAAAACCTCGAGTCTCCTCCTTTGGGCTCGTTAAAATACTACAAAGAAGATATGAGCATGTTCCTTTTTGGGAATTTTTCTTGTTCTTGAATTGAAAAATCCTCGAGTTTTTCATTGTTGGGCTCATTAAACACATACGATGACGGTCTGAACAACTCTTTTTCACTTTTTTTCTAGCTCATTAAACTGAAAAAGATCATTAGAGCATTCTTTTTAGGTGCTTTTTTCTTGCTCATAAAATTGAAACAATCCCTAGTTTTTTTCTTTAAGCTCGTTAAACATTTATAAAGATGACTGGAGCATTGTTTTAGGTACTTTTCTCACTCGTTAAACTGAAAAATACCAAGTTTTTGTCACTGGCCTCGTTAAAACATCTACGGCAGCAACAAGAGTACTTACTTTTTTGGGACCATTTCTCACTCTTAAATCGAAAAATCCCTGAGTTTTTCCCCTTCTTTGGGCTCGTTAAATCTATGAAGAAGGAATGAGAAGTTATTTTACCTATTTTTCCTTGCTCAATAAACTAAAGAAGATACCTTGATTTTTCTTCATTTGACTCGTTAAAATTGTATGAAGGTATTGAGTTTGTCATCGCGTGACTCACTAAAAATTCATGACAAAAAACGAGTTTAGTCATCTCCTTGTACTTGTAACAAAATGAGATCAACATCTATTAAACATAGGTTTCTCTTTATCCAGATTCAATAGATTAACTCATGGAAAAGTAACCGACCCGGGTATACTATTAACCTTTTTTCACACTCGGTTAACAACTATGACAAAGGGACCACCCTGGAGTCGTTCTTTACGATCTTTTCAAACTCTCTAAATATGAAAAGACCACCAAGTTGTCTAGTCTGGACTCATTAAATTATATAAACAAGACATAGAATCGCTCTTTTTATGATCCTTTTCAGACTCTTAAAACATGAAAAGATCGGTGAGTTTGCCTATCTAGACTCATTAAACTAATTATATAGGGCATAGAGTCACTCTTTTTGCGATCCTTTTCAAACTGTTAAAATATGAAAAGATCGACGAATTTACCCATCTGGACTCACTAAACTAATCATACAGGGAAAGTAGACAATACAACTGCATTTATTATTAGAAAGCGTGGTTTAGCAGTAGTCGTTCCCTTGAACATGGCACTCCCTTAGATATACCTTCCTTGTGACAACCTCTCAATATGAATCCTACCATCATATGAGTTTTAGCCTAAATACCCCAATGTTCTTGCATCTCTGTATCCTAACACTCTTTTGTGTTCATGAGTCTAGTGCTTCATGGTTAAAACCGTTGTTGTGCCTTCTATTGTTCAAGGGTTAACCTTTTATTTCCTCCATCAACTCATCAAGCATATCCTTTCATTATGCCCTTTATCGTTTAGACCAAATGCTCAAAGATTCCTCAAAAAACAAATCATTCTTGTCCTGTTTTATGTCGATTGATGTAGGACACAGTATTGCCTACCTTTCGATAGGTATCTTCCTATCGACTTCAACACTCTATCTAGGAAGACAACCCAGAAACACATTCAGTGCCTTGGTACTTGTAGATATTAGTGGTAGGTCACCTTGTGTTTGATCAGGGGTTCTCATTATTGGCTCTTGGTTAAGTGATTCTATTGTTGTCGATGACAAAAACATCTTTCACACTTGTTAGATTGTATTGTGCATCTTGGAGACCATCACCATTATTGGTGGCCTTCCTTGCGTTAACGGTCTCCATTATTGACTGGTAATTAGATGATTTCATGCATGATCAACATCAACGCATATATTCACATGTATCGATCTATGATGTTCGGTGAAGCAGAAATCAAGACCTTGGGTAGAGGCTTGCATCACTCAGCCTTGCTTCCTCTCCCAAGTTGAATATATTGTTTTTTGGAGACAGCTCATCAGAATGATCCTATTATGGCACTAGATCCTCATTGTGCTTATCAGTGGCCAACATCATCATATCTCTTTTATGATAAAATCACTCTGACATAACTACTGAGCATGGGGAATGCCCGACTCAGGACATGATTTTATTTTTTTTATATATATGTGTTGCATCAGGTTTTCGTACCACCTGAAGCTCCGATTCTCTCTCTCTTTTTTTCGAAGAAGGAAAATTACAGTTAAGTAAAGTATTTCCGCGATCGTCGCAGCCTCTGATCTCACACTTTAGGGGGCATCTGTTATACAGCAAAATGACCCCCTCATCAGCCCAGAGGGGAAAGACATGATAGTTGAAGCAAAGACCAAGATCGCAAGCCTTGTTTGCACACTAACGCTGGCTAAACACTAACAACATGCTTTACAAAGCTTCTATATAAGCCTAAGGGAGTGTTAGTGACCCTATTAACTCTAGTTGTTAGTTCGGGAAAAATGTTAGTGGATCCTAATGAGCCTCTAGAGGTCAAAGGAGTGAATTGACTCATAAATATCTCTATATTCACTCCTAAATCTACTTAGAAAAGCAATAAAACATCTCAAGTTCGACCTATTTGTGGGATTTCTAAATCCTAATGAAGGAGGCAAATGGGAAAGAGCTGAAAAGCATGGAAACATCATTGTTTTTACCTTAAGAGACTCATGGAGGAACTTGGAAACCCTAACTCAATTGCTACATAAGCAAAGCTAGGGCTATGGTGATAGAGGTCAGATCATTTGAAAGGATAGCTTACTTGCTTGTTGAGCATAGTCTCAAATCTAAGCATAAGAAGTTGGTAAGAAGGGAGAGAGAGAGAGAAGTTGGAGGGGTAAGGGAAGGTTGATGCAATGGATGGTTGTAATCACTCTTCAAACATTAATATAGAACTACAGTTGTACTGTCTACTCCATGGTGTTGGTACTATTATTCATTTACTTGTTTGTCCAATACCTTTTAGCTTGAGTAGTGTTGGCTTGTATGGGCCTGACCCAGGTTCAGAGGTGATTTAGCCAAGCAAATCCTAGTACTACTACCCCTTCCGGAAATATTCCATGGAGCACAGACTGAGGTCTCACCCGAAGTAGTATGGGAGGGTGCTAGAACCAGGTTTCCGCACCCTTGGGATGTTTGATGGGCTTCTAGAGGTCCGCGGTCTGACCTGTCGCTACTCGCACTTACGATCCCTTCGCAACCTATGGTGCATCTTCCACACAGGCCTACTCAGGACGTGACCCGTATAGTACCCAAGCCTCTTGCTACTTAATCGATTACTTAATGTGTGTGTGTAAGATTTATGGTTATTACAACATATTCAGCAATCATATCAGAGCATGCGATACATAAACAAATACTAACATAAAGAATATAATGCACAACAAATACACAGAAATAGGAATCAACTTCTCTTTATTAATCTTCAATCTCGCTTATAGACTCGACACTAACCTATGCACTGAACTGCAAACTCTTCTAGGCCTCTGCCCACTCAGTTGCAGATCCTCTTCCTACTACTACAACCCAAGACACTTGGAATTCTACTCTAAGCTTAAACCATTCCTTCGCTATTGTCTCTATCCTCTACTACCTAGAGCCTCGCTCTATTTATACAATCCCATGTTCTGTGAACCATGGGTAGGCTGACATGAATTTACATTACATTACATTACATTAGGGCGAATAGCACTATGACTTGACCTCTACTTCACGGTGCGTGCTCGCAATTCGCAGAGTCTTACAAAACCTTGACCAAAACTTGGCTTTTGATCCCCAAAACCTACTATGGGGGGATTCCATGCCTAATAGGTCCCCAACACAATCATCGTGACTCATCCCAAGTCACTCTGCTAGTGCGGTGATCTTGGCACAAAGCCCTTCTAACTGATCCTGTGTTGCATGTAGGTCCACAATGCATTGTTCTGCAATCTGCTGGATCTGCTCCATTCTTTCAGCTGAAGTATCACTATCAGGGGAAAATCCCTGTCTTAAGGCATGCATCACCTTCATTTGTGAAAGCTTTCCTTCAATGTCTGTAGTGATGAGGAAAGCCTCATCAAACCAAGGCTGGACACGCGCTTTAAGGATTACCTCTTTCTGTCGCGCGTCATCCACCTATTCCTTCAACAACTTTGCCTATTGTAGCTTTGCAAGTCATAGGGTCAGGACAACTGTCTACGTTGTTCCACACACACTATCATACTACACTTGAAGCTCTCGTTCCTGCGTTTCCAGGTGCTATATGTTGGGGTCCTCTTGTAATGAAGTGAGGACCACAAAGGATTCTTCTAACATAACGATGCAGTTCTGTACTGCCTGGCTTATTTCCTCCAACGCTTTTTGAATAGCACCAGTGCGCTATTCCCTAACGTCTAGGGGTGTAGAGGACTGCGCCTTTAATTGCAGCTTGGCAATCTGAAGGTTGAGGTCCAGCTATACCTTCGTTGCTTCCTCCTTTGCCTCGCAGAATCCACTGGCTAATTGGTGGATCCGCACTCCAACTGGCAGGTCTGTTGTGATTCCTAGCTCTAGAACGTGATGACATGCTTCCTCTACCATTTGCTCCAACTGTTGATTCTACACAGGCACTTCATCATGCTGTAGACTAAGCCACTCAATGTTGATTCTCTATTCACTAAGCATCTGTACTGCGCGTCCTTCCCTAGTGTGGAGTTCTGTCATCGCTCCATGTTGTAGCTGATATAATGTATCCCATAGAAGGGCAGCCAAGTTTAGGCCAAGTCCCTTGATCCTACCCACCATGGCTCTATCCTCCTCGTTTTCCGCTGTTAGCGCTCCTTCCGGCAACACTATGGTGTTGTCCATTTTTGCACGCAGTAGCTGCTCCATTGCTAATGTACCTACAACACCGTAGGTGGCTACTATTCCTTCTTGTGGGGCCCGCACCTGAAGTTCCTGCAGCTGTGCCCTTAGGGCCCCCAACACATTTTGGTTCTCCATCATTGGTTCTTGGAGTGCTTCTCGGGTTACCTCGCGAACTATGTCACCAATTTCATAGAGGTCCCCCTCTATCAATGTAGTTGCCTCGATGTCTAGTTTTGAAGCCTTGGCCTTCTTTCGTGGACCTGATCACTCTGTGATGTGCGACCATTTCAGTTGGGTGGATGTTGTACTGGGGTCTGAACCTTCTACTATATCTGGTTCTTATCCTATAAACACGTTTTGACCCCCTTCCTGCTGCCCCGCAGAGGCCCCTGTTGCCTGTTCTGCTACTACTTTTTTAGTGGCCTTGGCCTGCTTTGTGGCTACCTTCGCTGCCTCGCTGGTAGCCCTTACCTCCGCGGCCAATTGTTCGTTGCACTTTTTTTGGGCCAACTGGTTGATACATAGCTTGGTGGCATCCTTCTACTTTTATACCAATGTTCGATCCTGCTCCGCCAGATTCGGAGTGCGCCACTCGGGAGGCCATGATTCAAGCACGGAGAATATGGCATCATCAATTGTGATGAAAGGAAGCTTATTCCAGTTCTGCGTCAGATCCTTACGCACCTTGATATACACATTGTGAATTTCTGCGTTGAAGTCTACAAAGCTCCGCAGACTGTTGTACATTGTGGGGGATAGGAGTGGCCTCCTGTTAATCCACATCCGAATGCATGCCTCCATGATCACCCAGAAGATATTAGTTTCATGGATCTGCATGGCATCCTTCTTAGCTCAGAGCAATGCATATTTTTCCGCCTCTGGCAAGTCCTATTCAATATGAGCGAACTAACTGTCCTCAGGCAATTCCCCTATCACCAATAAAATAGACAAGAGAAACCACGCGTAGTAGAAGGTCTTGCCCTACTCCTGAGCTTCCTTGCAGTTGGTTAGGAATTCTTCACAGAGGAATTCGGCCCAGTTGAATTGGACTGCCTCCGCACATTGTTCTGCCAGCGCAATGATTGGTGCTGGTACCTCATCTCCACGACATTTGCTCATCACCTTCTCGACCAGCAGTTGGGTGGCGACGCGCAACCCTTTCTCTTTAATGCTACTAATTGTGTAGCCTCTCTTCTTCTTTTCCAATTTATACTTCTTCTTCATGGCCTCTACAAGTGCCACATCTCCACTTTTTCCAACTATCTCCGTGGGGTCCTTTCCCTTACAGGGAAGCCGGGAAATCCTATGGATAAGCTCCACCGTGATGGGAAAAGGTTCCTCTAGCCATAAATACCCATTGTGCACCAGAAAAAGTAGCTTCTTGATGACAAAGATCATGATAGATGCACGGTGAAAGTGTGGAATCCATAGTAGTTGGAGTAGCTTGACCTTCTCCACACCATGCAACCATTTCTGTGGCTCTAGTGTTGTAACTGACCCCTCCTTGCTTTGTTTCATGAGGTTCTCAGTCTCCAAATGTGGGAACTTTTCACTGTTCGTGAGGTCCCAGTCTTCAAATTTCATCATGGGAACGTGGCCCAAGATCGAGCCCTCAAATAAAATTCCATTTGGGAAGAGCGAGGTTTGGAGTGCGCTCTTAGTGGCATCCAAATCCTTGGGTACCTTGGCTCTCCCTTTCCACTGAGGAACGTACTCAGGCATTTTTGTTGCATCATGCATCAGTTGGATTCCTTCTTCCATTTCATCATCCTCCTCTATCTCGTCTACGAGAGCCTAGAGGTCCTCCTCCTCATCATCTGTCTCAAGGTTGACAGCCTTTCCCTTTTCTTCCATGGAAAGTTTACCAAACCTCGGATTTCGCGGGGACATGTGGATTGGTCCCGCTGCCTATTTATTCTTCTTGGGCCTTGATGTCTGAGGTGATTTCAGAATTTCTGACGAATCCCCCACCTGCACCGTAGGGCTCTGTCCAACTTCCTTAGTGGTACTCTCTACAAAACTGACACCTCTCCTGGTAGTTGTCATCTTGTTCGAATTGTCTATGGTGGTTCGTGAACTTGGGGGCTCAAATACTGCTTGGCGCTCAACACTATGTGCTCTTCGTAATAGCTAAAATCTCAAATGAACAATTTTTGTCTCGTGGCTAGCCTTGGGCATTTTATAGCGTCTTTTGAATTTGAATTTGATCACTCCCCCATTTCTGATTCATTAATGCATTCTTGGCAGTAGATCATTCAAAATATAGCCCTTAATTCATGTCTCAATTTCCCGCCGCCCACTTCCTTTTGCCTTAAATTGGACATCTCGTCATGAACAGTGACACCAATGGTTACTTCCCAGTTTACCTACGTAGCAGCGCAACCTCTCGTGCATGGGTGTGAACCTTGTACCATGTTGATTCTGCGCGTACCTCCTTCCCTTCATAGTTCCCAAATAGACTCTTTTAGAGTCCCGCACTCGATTTCAATTGTTTAGAGTGCTAAGACTGTGCTCCCTACGGCTAGTCAAGTGGTCGCACCATTTATGTGAGACTTCAATTCGCCTTCCTGTATTATTCATCGACACTCCTCAATTGCCTCGCGACAGCCATCGCCACATTTTTTATCTTATGGGGTGCGCTCCCTTTGTTACTGTGTTTGGTAAGGTGCGGTCTCAGCCAGCATAGCATAATCATAAATTCTCGGTGAGAATATTCTAATGCAGTAGTATGACCATCCATATCTTTCCTTGTCATCCTTGGTTTATCGATGAGACATGCTTGTGTGACCTTGTTTTCTAGTCTTTTGATCTCAGCGTCCATCGACATGCTTTTCTTCCTCAATCATGCCCAATCTTCTTCAAGTTCGTGAAGTCTAAGGTTCCCACGTTGAATGGCTTTCCGAATCTTTATATCGTCATCCTCGCATAGCTCTATGATTCCTTCATCCTGATATTCATGCGTTGTCATAATTGTGAAATCTATTATGTGTAGATTCCTTTTGGTATTCCTTTAGAAATTTCAGTTTCTACTCTATTTCGCACCTTTGGAATCATCTCTGTGCTTAGGTTTTTGCAGATGGTCCTATAGGCCCATCGAACCGCTGGTACGCACAGGTCCCAATCAGTTTGTCTCACTTGGTGAACCTTGTTCAGTACTTCACACACCCTTTGGAATGCTTCCTTGTGGAGAATTGGTAACACGTGTCGCCTTTCCTACTGTTGTGGTTTGTTCCAATTTTCTAGGCTGGGGTTGGTGTGTGCTTGTGTAGACTGTACATCATATGTTTGTACCCATCGAGAAAGGTGGGCAAGCAAGTTGTTCCACCGCAGCTGATTGGCTTTTGTTCGAGGCTGGGGTTTTCCAAAATGTAGGCACATCATCCTTCTGCATTTGTGCCAATCTTCAAAATCTCCTTGATGCGTACCCCACCATTGTGCAGCTGGTGCGTGCAGTGCCCACTTCAGCGCATCGAACTGTTGCTACTCTGGTACTGCACTTTCGACTTTTCTAAAAAACTCATCCACCGCTAACAATCCATCATATGTCAGCAACTCCCTTGCCTCCATTGTTATGTAATGCATGATCTGATCATCATGTTGTAGTTCAGTGTTGTTACTTCGTGCAACCGATTGTGCCATTGCTCTATCTCTTTGTCTGAATCCGAAGTGCAGGAGATTTTGCGCTCCCATGAAATCCTTCCATCTGCAGTTAGATTCACCCAATCCTCACCTTGTGCAGTTATCTTGTAGATACAGTCGAGTTCTTCATCATTATCGTCGTCATGCACCGGTTCAGTATATCTAGCGGTACTACTACGAATAGTGACTTTTTCTCAAAGATCATTTTTTGCTTCTTCATATTTATGACTCCATTCATATTGGTAGCCCAGTCTATTACAACTAGCACGGGATAGGGATTACTGTCATCGAAAATCTCTATCACTTCAAAATCCACTTGCGTGCTCGCACCTTCAATAACAATTGTCACCCTTTGCAATCTTCCCATGGGAAATATCTTCTGTTGGTTCACCATTCGTAACTAAATAGGGGACCACTGTAACACAGGTCTACCCATGTGTTCCCATGTTTTCTTTAGTAGTACATTCACGTCTGAACCCAAATCCAGGATTACCTGATCCATTTCATACTCGCCTATTTGCGCAGTCAACCTCATCTCCCTTTCTATGCGCAATGCATGCTTTCCAAGTTTTCAGACCACGCGTGGTTCTCTTGACCCCGTGCACCTAGTGATAAGTTCTTGTAGCCCTTTGACTACCTTGTTGTTGCGTAGTAGTTTCATTCATGTCTCCAGAAAGGTAGTGAGCATTGAAGGATCCATCTCTGGTTCTAGTTGATCCTTACTACGTGAAGTGGAGGCCTCGGTGAAGCTCTTCTTAGCTTCCATGAATGTCTCCTTCACATGCTCTAAGTCAAACTCAGGTTCCTTTGTAGGAGCCTTGCGAACCCACACGCTGTCTTCTGGCTACTTCCCTTTATCATCTCCTGTGGCCTTACCACTCCTGAGCATCATGTTTACATTTGGGTCCTCTTCATGCGGTTCAAACCTCATCATTTGTAAATTCTGGGTTGGAGGGGGTTGGAGTACCCCCTTTCGCGCATCTTCGCTATCAGCAAAGGGCAATATTCTGCCTCATGATCAAACTAATTACAGTAGCAACATGATCTCCTAGTCAGATTGATACAATCATGGGCATAATGCCCTGGCCCTCCGCAATTGTAACAAATTATACGTCTGCGACCCCTTCCTGGTCCCATTCCACCTCGACCCCGACCGCACCCTTGAAACACACCGTGCGCCATCCTTGCATTTGGGTCAAAGATTCATGTTTCGATCTACACCCTGTAAGCAGGAGTTTGATCCATCATTATTTCATAGCTTCCGCAGGTGCATTTTTCATGGCCTACCAACCTGTAGAAATTACAAAACAATTGTTGGGACGTCTGCATGTACTTCTACAACAAATGACAATTATCTGTTGTATGTTTTCCTCCTATCTGACAGATCGTACACCATAATGCAGATGCTGCGCTTGGCCCCGCCTATGCCTCTAGTCTTAATGGAATTTTCCCTCCCCCTGCCAAGTAGTTCATGAACACGGGATAGTGGTCCTTGTCGTGCCCCTGGCCTTTGCATTTTATGCACCATACTTCCTCACGCACCTCTGACCGAGTCATCCTGTCTTGTTTCAAACTTTGCATCTCTAGACACAGATTCTAAAGTTGCATGTGGATTTCTTGGACTCCCAACCCAGGGTCTTGTATAGGGGTCTCATGCAACCTCATTGCCATCTCCAATGCTTCATCCTAGGTGGAAAGTTTTTGTTGTGACAACGTTGTCCTTAAGTGTGGCGTAAGTGAGGCCACAAACCATGCGTGATGTTGTGCATCTGTTAACATCATATTGGCTTCGCGGATTGTACTCTTCAGCCTTTGGTCTAGATCCCAGGGGGTCTTGCCCAAGAGCATCGTGATCTCCTTAAACCTGATGTTTGATTGTGTCTCTGGATTTGGCTTGGTAAATTCCCTATTCAACGCGGTCTGGATCTCTGCAATTCCTGTGTTCGGGTGGTCATTAGAATGCTTGATATACCATGTTAATGCACGATCCTGCAACGTGCTCACCAGCATAGCCTTTTTAATATTATCATCCACGATGCCCTGTGCTTCCCATACTTCTCTTACCACGAACCAGAATTAGTCAGGATCTTCATTTCCTACTCCTCTGAACACCGACAATTTGATTGCACTTGACATGCTGAATTGCGGTGGTGGCAAAGGTGGAGTGGGTGGAGATGGAGGTGAGGGGGGTGAAATGGGTTGTGGTGTGGATGGAGGTGGTAAACGTAGAATTATCTATCTTATCAAACTGATCACGCTTCTCGGAGAAACTTTCGTGAGCTCCTACTCACTTTCCCATGAGGGTGAAATTAAGGGATTGTTTTCCAATTCCTCATTACTTCCACTTTTGTAGATCTTTCTGCTCCTTGTAGTCCCAAACATTAATTTATTCGCATAACCCGCTTTTCACACAATAGCATCTTAATCCAAGTGTTCAAAGATTTAATATACTTACCTTGTGGTCCCTTGAGAAAATGTCACTCTGCCTCACTGTAGCTGACGGTCGTGTCTATCGCAAACTCAGTGATAAATCCTCCTATTATTTGGTCAAGCCAGTGGTCCACAACTCACGCTATCTTCTATTCTGAGGCTTCTAGTCTACGCACTAGTTCCGGAGTCCACACTATTGGTTTGTCGAGCCTACACATTCCCTGGCTGTCTGCTAACTTTTCAATCCACAATGGTATGATATTGTCCACTTTGGGCCTAAGCCCTCATGGATTTGCTTTTGGACTTACCCCAAAAGGCCTCATACCAATGGAGATATTTGTCCACCCTTATATACCCATGATCCTCCCCACTTCTAGTCAATGTGGGACTTTGGTCGTATACCCAACAATCCTCCCCTCGAACAAAGGACCATCGAGCCTCCCCTCAAACGATTATGCATCCGTCCACTCTCTACCAACCAGGATTCTCCGCTCCAATGCGTTGGAAGCACACGCCTTACATGGAACACCACCTCCCTCGAGAGCTTGCTCTATTCCAGGTCAACTCCTCTTCACCGTGTTGGGACCAGGACACGTCAATGAAGAATCTGGAGCACACCGCGTCTAACCGAGCTCATACACGGATCCCATCGTGATATTACTGGGGCCCACCATCTTCGTTTGGCATTTCCGAGGATTCATCCACTTGGCTAACTTCGGGGCATGGCTCTGATACCACTTGTTAAGAAATTTACCCAAGAACATAAATAATTACTGAGAGGAATAAATATAAAATAACCAGCAACAACCATAAACACATAAACATACATGTTTATATGGGAATACCCCAAATCCGGGGAAAACCCCAATCATAATTAAATTTCATTATCTTGGCCAAAACCCTGGCCAATCCAGCCAAGTGAGCCTTCACCGCTCACCTCCAGGCCATGCATTACAATGAAGTCCTTCCAGCCTTTTATAGGCTCCATTACATATAATACCACGGGAAGAATACCATGGGTGCACAATACCATGTGCCCCAAAAACATCACTATTTAACCTCGTCAACTTTTGACTCTATCCTGAGTCAAGTTTACCTAACAAGTAACACTAAGCACTCACTAGGCACGCGAACCTCACTGTTCGAAGACAAAGCAGACCACTCTCATGTGCTGAAAAGCAAGAGCTAAGGCAAACCTTTAAGACAATGCCAACCAGATCATCATATTAGATCGGAATCCTACACCAAATGGTGTGAGGTCTATTTGGGACTTCATATCGGGGAGATCCCCTGAATGTTGACGGGTCTAACACCGTCAACACAATCATATGTAGATTCCATGACAATGATATATGTGAATAAGATGGAAAATATTTAGGACTACTTCAAATGCTTCATTTGGGCTCTCACTATCCTTTCTAAGAAAAATCTTGACTGACATTTGAGGAGAAATCCACCAACAATGTTCTCTCAAAAACAAATTGCACACAAACAACAAGCGTTGAGCTATAACCCAATTTCATAGTGATGGGCATGGTAACTTAATGGTGTGGTATGGATTCTGTAGAAAAGGTTGGTTGAGAGAATTGTTAGTTTGGAAAAGAAAGATGATGCATGTATATCGATGATTGGTGCTGCTGATTTTTTTGAGCAACATGTGTTCAGGTGGGAGGTTTGATAATAGTGCTTGATGGATCATTCAACAAGAATGACTTGAGCTACGAATTTTGGCTTGCAGGTAAGCATGTCAAAGTAACAAACAAGACTGGCATGGAAAGGGCGTGTTAGAGTAATATATAAGATTGGTGTGGAAAGGGCAAAGAATAGTGTGGAAAGGACACGTCAAAGTATCAGGAAAGAAAATCAAACAAAGAATGGAGAATAGCGTGGAAAGTGATCCAGGTGGATCGTTAGACACAATGGCATGGAAAAGATCAAAATTCAAAGTGGAAGAAAAGCAAGTATCTTGACATTAGATCAAAGTGCTTATCGCCCTGATTCCAACAGTGTGAATGACACTCCAATTTGAGTCCCGATGATGAAGTTATGGCAGAAAGAAGATTGCCTTGTCCCTTTGGAAAATGAGGCATTTTCTCTAAAAAATGGATTTAAGCCTTTAAAAGGCAAATTGCAATCGGAGAAGTCAAGAGGCAGGCTTAAGGTAGGTGCAATGGAACCCCTGATTAGCGATCTTTGACTAAATCGTAATCGGAGGCAAGTGATGGCTGATATCGGCAATTTCAGGCAAGCGACCGAGGATATCGGGGTGGAGGAAGGCAGGCATGCGATATCGGAACCAGGCAGAGCCGACTTGCAATTGTGATATCAACAATCGGAGCAATCGGCCGATCGGCGATCGACAGAACCAAAGACGAGAACCCCGGGCCGTTGTATGAGAGAGATGCCGATGCGATTGGCCGATGCCAATATCGGCGATCGAAGATTGGCAATCCCCCGCTAACAGGACCATTGAACTAGTGATATGTCGATTGCGATATGGGGGCTGGATCCGATGGGTCTATAAGCCCGATTTGATATATTTGAAGTCCAGATTTAAGGCTTTCGGTCGGATTTTTCAGTGTGTTCCATGTATTGTCTGTTTAACGGAAAAAGGCCTATTTTCGAGGTTTGGTTGTGCCCGTCGATCCTTCCATTCAACGGCTGCTATCCTAAACAAACCAACCTCTGATGTAAGCATGCTTGTAACAAAGGAAGTGATATAAAACCCGATGCACATGGAAAGTGTAGGAGGAGAGGATTTTCGACACACAGTTCGAGGCAGAGCTTACAGGAGGGGCGAAAGTTCATTTTGTCTGAATTGGAAAAATTTTATATGGTTTCTGCCCTTCTCGACGCCACAAACATAGTGGTGTTATCCATTTCTTCATTTGAGTTCTCCTCTCTTAGCCATTTTTTAGAATGGAGGTATAATACTCATTTTATGTAACTGATGATTGTATTCTCTTCTTTTCATGCCATTTAATGAATGAAGGCCTCCCCATTGATCGAGAAGGGCCTGGAGATGTAGTCCGAGTTGGACGAACTTCATTATCAAGTCTTGTTGTCTTCTTTTCATGCTTTACGTGTTTCTTCTTCTTCTCTCATGTGAACATCAAATTTCTATGTTAAGCTACAATTTCTACATGTGATTCTTTTCATACATCTATAAGCAAAATATCCCTGGATCAAGTGGTATCAGAGCAGGTTTTTTTAGATGTGAATTGCGTGTTTGTATGCTAATAAGAAACAAGCTCCGAAGAGGCGAAGGGGAACTAGAGCCTTTCGATCCTGAAGTTGGGCGTGCACATCGAAGGAGAAACATGACAAAAGATGAAGCTCATCTTGAAGAGGAGTGCAATTTCCACAAGACCTTCTATTCAATGGTAGAGAATGTTGGTCAATTGGTTTTAAGGCTAAAGAGAGAAGAAGGGAGAAAACAAGAAGAACAAGGTTCAGCGCATGGAAATGGTGGAGAAAAACCCCCTCCTTCTCCTTCCACGAGTGAAATCTCTTCTTCCTCTCACCACCATAATAATAGAAATTCAAGGGATGCATCTAAGAAACCTTTCTTTAAATTAGATGTCAAATTTGATCTTCCCATGTTTAATGGTGAAAGTAATGCAGAAAAGCTTAATAATTGGATTAGGCAGATTGAGATCTACTGCAGGATTCAGCAGATCGTGGAGGATGAGGCGAAGATTCAGTTGTCCTCTCTACGACTGAGCAACACTGCTCTCGTTTGGTGGGAGAGCAAATTGTGGAGCAGTAAGAATGTGGGTAACCTCTTTTCCTCATGGCCTGATTTTATTTCCGTGTTAAAGGAACAATTTTATCCCTTGGGTTACAAGCAAAAAGTATTAATGAATTGGCAGTATTTACGGCAAGGCAAAGGTCAGGATGTTTAGAGTTTTACAGAGGAGTTTAGAAAGCAAGCACTTAATTTGGGTATTGCACTTGATACACTTGAAGTAGTAACTAAGTATATTGGATCGCTACATAGTTACATTAGGCATTCATTATTGTTGTTTGAACCAACCACTATTGACTCAGCCAGCATGAAGGCAATTCATATTGAGAACATGGAAAAAATGAAAGAGATGATCATTCTAGAAAACCATCGTTCAAACATCCCAATGGAAAATCTAAAGCGAAATGGAAAGGAAAGGAGAAGAAAACAACAACAACCAAAGAAGGAGAAAGGCCATATTGCAATCAATGCAAAAAGGAAGGTCATGATGACGATCACTGTTGGAAAGAACACCCAGAAAAGAGACCAAAGAAGTATGGAGGAAAAGGCAAGCAGAAGACAGTGGCGACTGCACAATAAGACCTTGGATCTGATTCGGGAGATGAAGCGTTGATCACAATAGCAGGAAAAAAAGGTACTCTTACACCTCATGTTTATTTTGAATCGCATGAAGGCACTAGTTCTGTAAATGATTCCCTTCCTAATGATCGAAAGAGAATTGAAATCTTTCATATCAGAGTTGTCATAAATTATACTAAAGTAGAAACTCTGTTTGATACTGGATCCCAAGAAAACTTAATTGCAGAATCCTTGGTAAAGAAACTTGGCTTAGAAACAAAACCACATCCAAAACCTTATCTGATTGGATGGATACATGATAAAGAAAAACTGAATGTAACGAAGTAGTGTAAAGTAAAATTTGTAATCGCTTCTAGGCTAGTGGATGAAGTAGAACTTGATGTGATACCATTGGATATCTGTGGCATGGTGTTAGGGAGTCTGTATCTATATGATAGAAAGGCAGTCTTTTTCTGTCATGAAAACAAATACCAAATCACAAAAGATGGGGTAGAATATATAGTAAGGGCTCATCAAACTAAAATCAATGCCAACCTTGTAAGTGTTGGACAAATGAGAAGGCTGGTGAATTCCAGTAATGGTTGCATGCTGATGATTGTAAGGGGAAAAGATGTAGAATTAGCTAAAACTTTCCAAGGTTGTGATCAAGAACATAAACATGAATTATGTGAATTAATTTCTAATTATGATGAGTTGTTTCAGGAACCAAAGGGATTACCTCTGAAGAGGGAAATCCAACATGAGCTCCATTTGCAGCATGACTCTCCTTTACTTCGATTGGCATGTATAGGATGTCGACCATTGAGATGGAGTATATCAAAAAACAGGTGCAGGAATTGTTGGACCAAGGGGTCATCAGGCCGAGCACTTCTCCGTGTGGTTCACCGATTGTCTTAGTGCCAAAGAATGACGACACATGGAGGATGTGTGTGGATTACTGCACACTAAACAAAATCATGGTGAAAAATCATTAACCTCTTCCACGCATTGATGACTTATTAGATCAGTTAAAGAATGCTATTTATTTCACAAAATTGGATTTGAGTAGTGGTTATCACTAGGTCTGAATTGCAGAGTAGGATGTGTGGAAAACTGCTTTCAAGGCCAAACAGGGGTTGTTCAAATGGATGGTGATGCCATTCTGACTTTGCAACACTCCAGCCACTTTCATGAGGGTCATGAATGATCTCTTTAGGCCTTTCATTGATGAATTTGTTCTTGTATATTTAGATGATATACTTGTGTTTAGTAAAATTTGGAATGAACATGTGTGTCATGTGAAGAAAGTGCTTGATGTATTGAAAAAAGAAAAACTCTATGTAAAGTTGTCAAAGTGTGAGTTCGAGAAAACCTCCTTGGGTTACCTAGGTCATATTGTTGGTCATGGTCAGTTAAAGATTGATCCTTCTAAAGTTGAAGCAATTATAATTTGGCCTAAGCCTACTAGTGTAACCGAGGTCCGCAGCTTTTTAGGTGCAGTCCAGTATTAGAGGATATTTATTGCCAATTTTTCTGTTATTGCAACATCTCTGCACACATTAACAAGTGTGGAACAGGTCTTCCAATGGGGAGGAAGACAACATAAGTCCTTTGAAACATTGAAGGAAAAGATCAGCACTGCGCCAGTATTAGCCTTACCAGATCTCCAACAACCATTTGAGCTTGAAACCGATGCCAACGGTTATGCCATGGGAGATGTATTGATGCAACAAAAGAAGTCGATTTGTTACCATTCTGAGAAGTTTTCTCAGGCTGTGATAAACTATCCCACTTATGACAAGGAGCTTTATGCTTTGGTCCAAAGTGTGAAAAAGTGGAAACACTACCTGATCAGCAAGGAGACCATCATCCATACGGATCATCAGCCCTTGCAGTATCTTCAGTCACATACCAAGTTGCAGCAATCTCGTCATTTCAGGTGGATGGGTTTTCTTCAACAGTTTCATCTAGTAATAAAGTATAAGATGGGCACTAGCAATAAAGTGGTCGATATGCTATCTCGCCCTCCTATTTCTGCTTCTGTTATTTTTCATAATGCTTCGTTGTCTTTTGAGAGTTATGCTGAAAAATATGTTAACGATGATGACTTTAAAGAGATTTATGCAAAACTAGCCCATGGTTCACAGGTGGACAACTATCACTTGCAGGGGAAACTATTGTATCACCTTGGCAAATTGTGTATTCCCATAGGGGAAAGAGTACATGTAATTCGACAGGCCCACACCTCTCTTGTGTCTGGACACTTTCGTGTTGAAAAGACTTTATGTCATGTACAAAGATTTTGTTTTCGGCCTCATATGAAGAACATTGTGACTTGATATGTAAAGGGTTGTGTGATGTGTTCTGTTTCAAAGCCCTCTAATAGAAAACTTGGGCTCTACACACCACTCCCTATTCCGAGCCGTCCATGGGAAAGTGTGTCGATGGACTTTGTAGGAGGTTTGCCTTTGTCTAGAAAGAGTCACGACTATTTGTATGTCGTCGTTAACCTTTTAGTAAGATGTGTATTCTAATGCCTTGTAAAAAGCAAATCACTGCAGAGTAGACTGCTTATCTTTTCTTTCAGCATGTTTGGGTCCATTTTGGATTGCCCACATCGATTGTGTCAGATCGGGACTCTTGCTTTTTCGAAGAGTTTTGGACCAGCTTGTTGAAAATGATGGACACCAAGTTGAAAAGAAGCACGAAATTTCATCCATAGACTGACGAACAGACAGAGGTTGTCAACCGCACCATGGTACACTTGTTACGAGGCTATTATGGGAAACATCCTAAGTTGTGGGATGAGCATCTCCCATATGTGCAACATTCCTACAACCGAGCAGTGCACTCATCTATGCAACGTTCACCATTTGAGACATGTTTTAGTTACCTGCCAAAGGACCCTTTTGATATGGTCTTTGGAAGGGAAGATGACTCCAGTGGACGTAATGATAGGGACAAAGCTCAATAGTTAATTTAGCAAATCCAGTTGATTCACTAAGAAGTACAAGAGCAGTTGGAGAAAAGTCAAGCCCGTTACAAGGCTTGACATGATAAACACCAAGTTGACCATCAATTCCAAGTGGGCGACAAAGTGTGCTTCCACATCAGCAAGGACAGGATGCAGGGAGAAGGGAAGAAGTTGCGACCAATCCAGTATGGTCCATTCACCATTTTGGAGAAGATTGGAAACAATGCCTTTCATCTTGATTTGTGATATATATGCAAATGTACTCCGTACTCTGTAGTGAATGTGGAGAACTTAAAGTTGTATGAACCACCATTGATCCTGGACACTGATGAGGTTGGGACAGTTCCTATAGTTGATGATTTTGCACCAGAACATCATCCTTGACAGAAGGACCAGGACTTCACGACGAGGAGATGTAGAATACCTTCGAGTTGGTTTCAAGGGGATGCACCCTAGCAAGGAAAAATGACTGGAGAAGGAAAGGATGAGGGAACAATTCCCTCACTTTCCAATTGACTAATAATGCTTTTAGCGGTCCAAAAGTTCCTCAATGGGGAGGATTGATTCGGGTGGATCTTAAGACACAATGGCATGGAAAAACTCAAAATTCAAAGTGGCAGAAAAGCAAGTATCTTGACATTAAATCGAAGTGCTCGTCGCCCTGATTCCAACAGTGTGAACGACACTCTAATCTGAGTCCTGATGATGAAGTTATGGCAAAAAGAAGATTGCCTTGTCCCTTTGGAAAAGGAGGCATTTTCTCTAAAAAATGGCTTTAAGCCTTTAAAAGGCAAATCACAATTGGAGAAGTCAAGAGGCAAGCTTAATGCAGGTTTAGTGGAACCCTCGATCATCGATCTTTGACTAAATCGCAATCAGAGGCAAGCGATGGCCGATATTGACGATTTCAGGCAAGCGATCGAAGATATCAGGGCAGAGGAAGGCAGGCACATGATATCAGAACTAGGCATAGCCGACTTGCGATTGCGATGTTAGTGATTAAAGGGATCAACAGAACCAAAAACCAGAACCCTGGGCTGTTGTATAAGTGAGATGTCGATGCAATCGGTCGATGCCGATATCAGCGATTGGCGATCGACGGTCGACAATCCCCTGCTAATAGGACTATTGAACCAGCGATATGTCGATTGCGATATGTTGGCCGGACCCGATGGGTCTATAAGCCCAGTTTGATATATTTGAAGTTTGGCTTTAAGGATTTTGGTTAGATTTTTCAGTGTGTTTCGTGTATTGTTTGTTTAACGGTAAAAGGCCTATTTTCGAGGTTTGGTTGTGCCTGCCGATCCTTCCCTTCAATGGCTGCTATTCTAAACAAACCGACCTCTAATCTAAGCGTGCTTGTAACAAAGGAAGTGCTATAAAACCCGATGCACGTGGAAAGTGTAGGAGGAGAGGATTTTTTGGCACGCAGTTCGAGGCAGAGCTTACAAGAGGGGCAAAGTTCATTTTGTCTGAATTAGACAAATTTTATATGGTTTCCGCCCTTATCGACGCCACGAACACAGTGGTGCTATCCATTTCTTCATATGAGTTCTCCTCTTCTCAGCCATTTTTTAGAATGGAAGTATAATACTCCTTTTATATAACTAATGATTGTATTCTCTTCTTTTCATGCCATTTAATGAATGAAAGCCTCCCCATTGCTCGAGCAGGGCCCGGAGACATAGTCCGAGTTGGATGAACTCTGTTATCAAGTCTGGTTGTCTTCTTTTCATGCTTTACATGTTTCTTCTTCTTCTTTTCTCATGTGCACATTAAATTTCTATGTTAAGCTGCAATATCTACATGTGATTCTTTTCATACATCTATAAGCAAAAGATCCTTGGATCAGAAAGGGAAGAGATGATAGAGAAATGGTAGGGGAGTTATTCTACAAGGCATAAATTCCTAATTTTGGCTCTGATACCATGTTAGGCCAAGGAATGAGTACTGAATTATGCATTTGCGTTAATGTAAACATGATTATATAAAAAGAGGAGGTGTGACCTTTGGGATTTATATTCCAAGGTCTCTTCCTATTCTAACTCTTTGATTTTCCTTAATTTACCTGTTTACAAATTTCTCACCCTCTCCCTAAAATTTATGTGTCCAACAAATCTATATATATATATATTATGGAGTTGAAATTTTATTTTTGTATTTAAAATATTGCAACTAAGGTTAGTAGTAATTTACATAGGAATAGTTCAAAGATCCCAAACATATATTAAATAGTTATTTAGGGTTACAAAAGCGATGTATTTCAAGTTAACTTGTATATAATTTGCTTCACAAAAACACCTAACAACTTGATAATATAGAAATACATATAATTAATGGTGAATACGAAAAATATTTGCTTCTTCCTAACCATCATCTTAGTGGGTGGGGCAGCGGGGTCGGGGTGGGGAGGTGTTGGGGCGGAAGATTTTACTTCTAATTTCAATTGGGTAAATTAATTGAAGTATTAATTCCTCTTCTTGAATGTAGCTTGGACGAAATTCTCTAAAGACTCGTTATTTGAAGAAGCAGATGAAATACATACTTTTGGAAATTAAGAGACAAATTGCAAAGCATATCATGCTCTACCTCGATGATGCCAATCCTTTTTTTCTATTGAACTAAAAAGCTCATAATGTTTACATGTCAAGAGATGCATAGATGCCCATTCTTACTAGAATTTAGAAGTCACAAAGATTAATGAGATGTTATTAGACTAGATGAAGTTGATGTTATTAGACTGGATGGTGTCCTCAAGCCACCTCAAGGCCCTTTGAAATGCCTGCACCTCCCTATTCTTCATATGTATCAAACGTGCAAAGTGAAATTGATGTAGAAAATCTAAGCCAATAATAAATAATCTATGTAGAAGAGCTTTGATGGTGTCACCAGAGCTTCTATAAAGTCATAAAAACCCAAGATCTTTGCAAAATTCGAAAATCAAAATATCAACATTGAATTTGTTATTCAATAGCTGTGTGAAGGAAGTCATGTTTCAACCAAAGAAACTAGAAAAAAAAAGGGGTATTGAAGAGTCTTGAGACCAAGATTCCAAACTCCCATCCTACCTAACAATTGAAACCCATATTGCATCCAAGACTCAACCTTCATTTTATTCATTATGTAAGTTTGTGTTGGAAACAAGAGCATCAAGCAAAATACTTATAGAAAAACAAGTATAGAGACCAGGGATGAAACTTTCTTCCCCACAAGATTATAAAGGACAAGATTCCCTTGGCATCCAACCATTAATCTCAACCATATTCAACTTTAAAATGTTCAAATTCAAAGCAAATTGATTAACAAACCACCCATGAATTTACTTATCAAATTTCTATGCACACTAGTAAAACAATCAATTTGGTGCCTAATTCTAATACACAACCACAACATTATCCCACAAGATTTATGCCAAGAGGAGACCAATCATTCAACAATCATAGTTAGGAGAAGGTTTACCTGATGTGAAAATGATAGCATATCCTCGTCTCACCCATTCCAATGCTAATACAATGAAATGTGGAGAATTAGCTACTTTGTCTATAGCATATCCTCGTCTCACCCATTCCAATGCTAATACAATGAAGTGTGGAGAATTAGCTACTTTGTCTACTTCTTCAATGAGGTCTCTTTTAACACAGTGATAGAAGATTTTGAAAAATGTCACTTTTGATATTTTTTTAGCAATAATGAGTGTTGATTTTCTTCTTAGTAAAAGGGATCTACATAACATTGTTAATAAGGTTCTAACATTAACTATTTCAGCTAATCTACCAAGTTGATTTTCTTCTTAGTAAAAGGGATCTACATAACATTGTTAATAAGGTTCTAACATTAACTATTTCAGCTAATCTACCAAGTTTTTGAAAAATATCTTTTTGATGTTTTTTTTAAGCAAAAATGAGCGTTGATTTTCTTCTTAGTAAAAAGGGATCTACATAACATTGCTAATGAGGTTCTAATATTAACTATTTCAGCTAATCTACCACTTTTGATGTTTTTTTTAAGCAATAATGAGTGTTGATTTTCTTCTTAGTAAAATGAATCTACATAACATTGTTAATAAGGTTCTAACATTGACTATTTCAGCTAATCTACCAAGTTTTTGAAAAATATCACTTTTGATGTTTTTTTAAGCAATAATAAGCGTTGATTTTCTTCTTAGTAAAAATGGATCTATATAACATTGTTAATAAGGTTCTAACATTAACTATTTCAGCTAATTTACCAAGTTTTTAGATAGTAGAATAATATTTCTCTATAAGATCATGAACACTTTCCACTCTTTTATCATGCTACCCATGATTAATTAGCAAGTTAATTTTTTATTTTAAAATTAATAATGTTAATAATTATATTAATATTTATTTGATGATAACATTGAATTATTATTTTTAAATATTTAGAAAATAATAATAAAATTTTTAATTTTTTTGTTTTTAATATTTCCTGGCTGCCCAATAAAAAATATATCATGTTTTTACAAAACAAAAGAAATTATATATATATAATATATAATATATATAATATAGTATATATATATATTAAATTTTATTTTAAATATTTTATTTAAGTTATATTATTATTTATGCAAAAATATTATATGGTTGTTTACTATTTTTCAAAATTCTAATACCCTCACTCTTATCAGAAGCTTCAAACCAGGCGCAAATACAACCTGCTTTACCACCATTGCAACCGGATTCGGCAGCTCGAACCAGGGATAATGCGCCTAGGCTTCCCCAGCCGCCCCCAGGCTCCAATAATATATATATAATTTGAACACATTTGATTAATACTTCAAGCTAAGAAAGATAGACGTTTTGGTATGGATTGAAAATATAACAGTTTTTGAATTGTCATTACCTTAGCAATAAATATGTATATTTTAAAGGATCTGTTACTTAAAATACTTTATCTATGTAAAGATAAAGATAGTTATATAATCATTTTTTTCAAATTATTATTATTTTCATGGTATAGATATTGTAAAGATAAAGATGGTTATGAGATAATCATTTTTTCAAACTATTATTAATTTTTAATATTATGGTGTAGACCTTGTAAATATACTGATAGCTATATTAACATGGCTTTTCTCAAATTATCATTGTTTTTTGGTGTAGATATTTCTTTAAAGGTGAATTTAATTTTGTTTTTTTAATACGATTTTAGCTTAAACAAAGTGAGATGTAATTTTGGAATGTGATGCATACAAAGACATTAGAGAAAGTTATGAGAACATATTAATATTAGTTTCTTGGCATTACCTTTTTAGCGAGGAAATTGCTGGAAAATTAGATCAGTTCAGCATCAATTTGAATTTGAATCGGAAAAACACAAAATTACAAAAACTAAAAACAAGGGACTAATAATTAAAGATCGATGATAATTTTTGTTTTTGCTGATCCCCTAAGAAGTAGTAACGGATTATATAGACTCGATTTAGGGCGGTGCAGCGGTCCACGTTGACATATTCTCGCTAACGAATATAATGGTGAACACATGATGTAGCTGTTGAGCTCTAAAATAGTGTGTCCGAGGACCACTGACATTGAGTTGTGAAAATAAATGGTATCTCCAAGTTGACGAGGACAATCCGTATTTCGAAATAAATGCTTTCACATCATTTGATGGCGACTCGAGAGGAATACAATGCACATGCACGAATATGCCAAATGAAATTCGGATATCTTTTCAGAGAGTTCGATTTTAAGAATACAAAACAGATGGTGGCTGGTGGTGTTTTTGGCAAATTATTAAAGATTTTTATTATACCTATATTGTTTTATTATATCGTTTTGTTTTTAAGTTAAAAAAACAGTCGATTATTTTTAAATTTTTAAAGTAAATTGTGTGAAATTTATTAAAATTTTTACAAAAATAAATATTAAATTTAATATTTTGAAAATTAAAAATAAATTTAAAATTTAAATTTTATTTTTTACTAATTTATAAAATAAAATAACTAATTAAAAACTATAAATAAAATTTTCTATTTTTAATAATAAATCAAATTTCAATATTTATAAAAATTCAATACACATCAATTCACCCACCTTATTTATAAGGGTTCTTCCAAATTGGGCAACTGGAAATGCTTTTATTCAGTTAGAATGAACAGGTTTTCGGGAGTCACATCGATTAAATACATATTCACTCCGTTAGTTCAGTAGGTACATCATAAAAACGCTTTGAGGAATGGACTCAATGCTTATATTATTAGGCAAACTTGGGAAAAAATGGTGATAATCTAAGTAATATTTAAGAACATTAAATTTATTTTAATAA
>APFE031160932.1:18596-30999 GCA_000404065.3 Pinus taeda
TATATATCAGCATTGAAACATTAATTCATAAAATTCATTATTTAAACAAAATAGAAAATCATATCCAAACTCACAATCTCAAATATATAAACAAAATAGAAAATCATATCCGAACTCACAATCTCAAATATATAGAGTTTGAAATACTCAAGGAAATCTTATCTCTTCAACAATCTACCTAGTAAGGAAGTGTCTATAATGAAGGACTACTTTAGTCTAGTTGACCGGATAGAAAGAATATGCCCCTTACTATCATAGATACCCATCCTCGCTGGTCCAACTTTTGCTCTTCAATTCTCCATTTGTTTAGCTTCCTTCTGATTGAAGGATTATAGATAACGATAAATAATAGCTAGGGCCTCCTTGAGTTCCATGAAAGCATGCTCAACTAAGACTTGCCTCCCAAGAAGGTTGTGACTAGCCAGGAAGGTTATTCCGTGTGGCCATTTAATTTGATTAGCCCTAGTCCTATTTAATTTTCTCTTCTTTAGAGGATAAATCCTGTCAGACCCAGGAAGCCATTCCCACAGGCCATAAATACAGTCAGACCTATGGGAGACATTCCATCCAGGAGAGGCAGGCCTGGGACATTACCCCAAAATGCATACCCAGTCAAGGATATTGGTCTTATGTTTCTCGAGATTCAAGTTCAAGAGACACCATGTTGTTTTCTCACCTCATAGTGAGCATACTAGGTTAGTCATTCAATTTCTTCCTGTCTTCTGATCTTCTTTCTGTAGTCTACAAATGTTGAAGCCTCTAGTTTCTGATTCTCCAGTCTTCAATCTTCAATCTCAAATACTCTTTCTATCTCAGATGATCTGATATTAACCGAAACCCATGGCAGACCCTTGTATTTATTGGAAAACACCTGAGTGTGGTTAGATTAGATAAATTCTGGAACCATTCACGATCAAGGTTGCATGCAACATATGGTGTTTCTTTGGCCTTTTGTGCTTCTGATTCAATACATGGATTCGTGGAAGGTTTCCGTAAATGTACCTGGATACCATGACAAAATCAAACTGTGGTGAGTAGATTTTGTACTTTGGAAACTAACATAAAGGGTATAGATCGTTAAAAGCTAAAAACACCAATCAAAATTTCTGATAATGGTATTTACACACAAACACATATTGCTAATAAATAAACCAATATGCATATAAATAAAAATAATCAAAATATCACTGATTTTCCATTAATTGTGAAAACAGAAAGCTAAAGCTACAGCTCAAAATACAACCTTTTCGAACTGTTCGATGTGTGTTATGTGTTATATTCTTTACAAAATTTCAATTAACACATATCTAATAATAGTTTCAGAACAGTGAACTTGACGGCTAAGAATAGTTTCCCAATTTCAATATAACCAAGTAAATGGAAGCAAGAAGAAACTGAAGGTTAATTTACACAACTACTGTTTGTCCAGCCTATTGTAGAGTGGTCTCTCTAATCCAACGGCCTTGACTACCCACCATACTAATGCCGATCTCCTGTTATTGTAGATAACGTGTTTGATGTAGCCAGCTAAACACAGCCAAGCTGGTAGACCACGACTCTGTAATCAATCTGCCACTCATTTGTAATTGTTTGAAACGATATGCCCCAGGTTTCTTGTGTATCTGATTAATGGTAACGAGAAAGGTATCTCGTTAAAATGACTCATTTCTAATTTATCACAATGGAATTGAAACATGTATTCTGAGGTATTGAAATGGCATGTCTAGGTACGAAATAAACTAATTTTTTTCGTATCAACTAACATTTTTGAAGATCGTATTCAGGTCCACTCACAGGATTCGCTCTGGTTGGGGTAGAGACGTCAATAGGATATGGTGTATGCATTTCAAAACCCAGAGACATTAAAACAAAATGAAGATGCCCAGGGATGCCAAGTGTTGCATACCTGAACCGTTTGTTCAAGCTAGCTGTTTCATGCGGAAGACACAGAATTAAATGCTGCCACTCATCCAGCTCAACGTTGAGAACGACGCATTTTAAACCTGCAGACCGCCATCCTCAAAAGGCAAATAAAAACTACGTACATGATCGCTTTGGAACAACTGATGGGAGCTAACGAGTATGCCAACGACGTCGTACGTCCTCACGAGAGACTCAGCTTGTCAACCACGACGACCACTCTTCAATCCTCCGGACCTTCCTTGGCCCGTTGTACGTCCTATTGGACTGCCAAACGGAGCCTCTCGGGCCAACGACACGGGAGGTCTCAGCGATCCATTGGGTTCGGTGCTCAATGATTTTTATGTATTATGGTAGGAGTTGTACTATGAAAAAACCGTATGAAGTTGTGAAGTCACATAAATATCTATTTATCTGATTGTAATTATAACATTGATAATTATTTAGATATGCCTATTTATTCCAAAATAAAATTTTGGAGATTTAATTAAATTAATTATTAAGCTGACAGTAAGATTTAATTTTTACACATATATCTAATAGTGTATGTAGATCAAGGTTGAAATTTATTTTCAAAACAGTTAAGCGTTTTTTTGTCTTTTTAATTAAATTAATTAATTAAAAAATGTCATATAAATAAGTCTATTGATCCCTTGTATTTATTAGTCATTTGCTTTTATAATATTAATGTCTTGGGTTTGTAATATTAATTATCTCTTGGTTTTATAAAACCCCAATATTAAGGGTTAAATATTTGTTCAACTATTTGTGATTATGTCAATATCACAATAGATTAATCTAATATGGAAATCAACCATGGTCAACCATATTTATTCTAGGGTTTATAATAGTCATGTTAGGGTTTATATGCGTTGGGTTTACAATTTTTATCCTTTAGGTTTATTATTCCCTTGGGTTTATAACATCAATCCTTTCGGTTTATTGATCTAAGGGTTCATATTCCTAGGGTTTAATATTATTCAACAATGGTAAAAAATAAACAACCATGTTCGACCATGATCAACCATTCTCCAACATCAATCGCTTGGGTTTATTATTCCCCGTTCAACGATGGTTTATTACAATGTCAACCATGGCCCAACATAGAATTGTGATAAGGATTGTTTCAATATGAAAAACAATGATGGTGAGCCATGTTTATTTTAGTGTTTATAATATTTGTCTAAGGTTTATATACATTGGGTTTATAATATTAGTCTTTTGGTTTTATAGTATTCCCTTAGGTTTATAACCCCTTAGGGTTTTAGTATTAATCCCTTGAGTTTATTGTTCCTTTGTGTTTAAAATATCAATTGCTTGGATTTGTTATCCCTGAGTCAAACATGGTTTATCATGATGTCAACCATGGTCCAACATGGAATTATGATAAGGATTGTTTCAATATGAAAACCAATGATGGTCGATCATGTTTATTTTAGTGTTTATAATATTTATCTTAGGGTTTATATACATTGGGCTCATAATATTAGTCCCTTGGGTTTAATATTATTCCCTTGGGTTCATAATCCCTTGTGGTTTTAGTATTAATTCCTTCGTTTTATTATTCCTTTGGGTTTCTCATATTAATCCCTTGGGTTTATTATTCCCTTAGGTTTATAATATTGATCATGGTCAACCATTGTAAATCATAGACAACTATGGTCAACCATGGTTGAGTTTCACTTTGTGACAATGATTGTCTCACCATGAAAATAAATCATGTTTATTTTAGCCTTTGTAATATTTATATTTGGGTTTACGAATGTTGGGTTTATAATATTACTCCTTTGGGTTTACTATTATTCCCTTGGGTTCATAATCCCTTAGGGTTTTAGTATTAATCCCTTGGGTTTATTATTCATTTGGGTTTATAATATCAATCCCTTGGGTGTATTATTCCCTTAGGTTTATAATATCAATCATGGTCAACCATGGTCAATATTAGTCCCTTGGGTTTACTATTCATTTGGGTTTATAATATCAATTGCTT
Organism: Pinus taeda; assembly: GCA_000404065.3. NCBI lineage: Eukaryota > Viridiplantae > Streptophyta > Pinopsida > Pinales > Pinaceae > Pinus > Pinus taeda. The sequence goes on from APFE031160932.1 coordinate 22,507, forward strand.
GGGTTTATTATTCCCTTAGGTTTATAATATCAATCATGGTCAACCATGGTTGAATGTCACATTGTGACAAGGATTGTCTGGCCATGAAAATAAATCATGTTTATTTTAGTCTTTGTAATATTTATATTCGAGTTTACGAATGTTGGGTTTATAATATTAGTCCCTTGTGTTCATATTCCTCGGATATAATATTATTCATATGGTTTATAATATTAGTCCATTGGGGTCAATATAAATCTCTTGGGCTTATGGTTCAATATGAGTCCCTTGGTTTAAATATAAATCTCTCAGGGTTCAGTATTTGGGTTTATATTATTGGGTTTAATATTAGGGTTTATAACAGTGGGTTTAATAACAGGGTTTAAAGTAATGGGTTTATAATACGAAGTTTTGGATGTTAGATTTATAATATAGTGTGCTTAAGATATAAAGTTTAATATACATGGTTTATAATTATTAATAATCTCTTAGGTTTATTAATTTCTTAGATTTATAATATGAATCATAAGGGTCTATAACCTTAATTCCTTGAGTTGACTAATCACTTGAGTTTATAATACTAATAATCCCTTGGTTTTATAATACTAATAATCGTTTGGGTTTATAATATTAATCCCAAGAGTTTATGATATTAATCCATTTTGTTTTTAATATTAATTCCTTAGTTTTATAATATTAATCATTGGGTTTATTAATCCATTGGGATTATAATATTAATAATCCCTTGGATTTATAACATTAATCCATTGGGCTTATAAAATTATTCATAGGGTTTATAACATTAATCCTTCAGTTTAGTATAAATCCCTTGGGTTTATAATTCTTTGGATTTTTAGTACTAATCTCTTGGGTTTATTATTCACTTGGGTCTTTAATATCAATCCCTTGGGTAAATAAATATAAGGGTTCATATTCCTAGGGTATAATGTTATTCAACATGAAAATCAAGCATAGTCAACCATGGCTTGTAGTATTTATATTTGGGTTTACCAATGTTGGGTTTATAATATTAATCCGATGGGTTTAATATTATTCCCTTGGGTTCATAATCCCTTGAGGTTTTAATATTAATCCCTTAGTTTTATTATTCCTTTGGGTTTATAATATCAATCCTTTAAGTTTATTATTCCCTTAGGTTTATAATATCGATCGTGGTCAACCATTGGCAATCATAGTCAACCATGGTTGAATGTTGCATTGTGACAATGATTGTCTCACCATCAAAATAAACCATGTTTATTTTAGTGTTTGTAGTATTTATATTTTGGTTTACCGTTGTTGGGTTTATAACATTAGTCCCATGGTTGAATGTCGCATTTTGCCAAAGATTGTCTCACCATGAAAATAAACCATGTTTATTTTAGTGTTTGTAATATTTATGTTTGGGTTTACCATATTAGTCCCATGGTTGAATGTCACATTTTGACAATGACTGTCTCACCATGAAAATAAATCATGTTTATTTTAGTCTTTGTAATATTTATATTTGGGTTTTCGAATGTTGGGTTTATAATATTAATTCCTTGGGTTTAATATTATTCCTTTGGGTTCATAATCCCTTGGGATTTTAGTATTAATCCCTTGGCTTTATTATTCATTTGGGTTTATAATATCAATCCCTTGGATTTATTATTCCCATTGGTTTATAATATCAATAATGGTCAACCGTTGTCAATCATAGTCAACCATGGTCAACCATGGTTGAATGTTGCATTGTGACAAAGATTGTCTCATTTAATGTTTGTATTATTTATATTTGAGTTTACCAATGTTGGGTTTATAATATTAGTCCCATGGTTGAATGTCGCATTTTGCCAAAGATTGTCTCACCATGAAAATAAACCATGTTAATTTTAGTGTTTGTAATATTTATATTTGGGTTTACCATATTAGTCCCATGGTTGAGTGTCACACTTTGACAAATATTGTGTGACCATGAAAATCAATCATGTTTATTTTGGTCTTTGTAATATTTATATTTGGGTTTATGAATGTTGGTTTATAATATTAGTCCCTTGGGTTTAATATTATTCCCTTGGGCTCATAATCCCTTGGGGTTTTAGTATTAATCCCTTGGGTTTATAATATCAATCCGTTGGGTTTATTATTCCCTTAGGTTTATAATATCAATCATGGTCAACCATGGTTGAATGTCACATTGCGGCACATATTCTCTCACCATGAAAATAAATCATGTTTATTTTGGTCTTTTTAATATTTATATTTGGGTTTACGAATGTTGGGTTTATAATATTAGTCTCTTGGGTTTAATATTATTCTCTTGGGTTCATAATCCCTTGGGTTTTCATATTAATGTCTTGGGTCTATTATTCATTTGGGTTTATAATATCAATCCCTTGGGTTTATTATTCCCTTAGGTTTATAATACCAATCATGGTCAACCATTGCCAATCATAGCCAACCATGGCCATCCATGTTTGAATGTCGCATTATGACAAGGATTGTCTCACCAACAAAATAAACCATGTTTATTTTAGTGTTTGTAGTATTTATATTTGGGTTTGCCATTATTGGGTTTATAATATTAGTCCCATGGGTTTAATATTATTACCTTGGGTTCATAATCCCTTGGGGTTTTAGTATTAATCCCTTAGTTTTATTATTCCTTTGGGTTTATAATATCAATCCCTTGGGTTTATTATTCCCTTAGTTTTATAATGTTGATCATGGTCAACCATTGTCAATCATAGCCAACCATGGTCAACCATGGTTGAATGTCACATTGTGACAAGTATTGTTTCACCATGAAAGTAAATCATGTTTATTTTAGTCTTTGTAATATTTATATTTGGGTTTACGAATCTTGAGTTTATAATATTAGTCCCTTGGGTTTATTATTCATTTGAGTTTATAATATCAATCCCTTGCGTTTATTATTCCCTTAGGTTTATAATATCAATCATGGTCAACCATTGTCAATCATAGCCAACCATGGTCAACCATAGTTGAATGTCGCATTATGACAAGGATTGTCTCACCATCAAAATAAACCATGTTTATTTTAGTGTTTGTGGTATTTATATTTGGGTTTACCAACATTGGGTTTATAATATTAGTCTCATTGTTGAATGTCGCATTTTGACAAAGATTGTCTCACCATGAAAATAAACCATTTTTAATTTAGTGTTTGTAATCTTTATATTTGGGTTTACTAGTCTCATGGTTGAATGTCGCATTTTGACAAATATTGTCTCACTGTGAAAATAAATCAAGTTCATTTTAGTCTTTGTAATATTTATATTTTGGTTTACGAATGTTGGGTTTAGAATATTAGTCCTTTGGGTTTAATTTTATTCCCTTGGGTTCATAATCCCTTGGGAATTTAGTATTAATCCCTTGGGTTTATTATTCATTTGTGTTTATAATATCAATCCCCTTGGTCTATTATTCTCTTAGATTTATAATATCAATCATGGTCAACCATGGTTGAATGTCACATTGTTATAAGGATTGTCTCACCATAAAAATAAATCATGTTTATTTTAGTCTTTGTAATATTTATATTTGGGTTTACAAATGTTGGGTTTATAATATTAGTCCTTTGGGTTTAATATTATTCCCTTGGGTTCATAATCCCTTGGGGTTTTAGTATTAATCCCTTGAGTTTATTATTCATTTGGGTTTATAATATCAATCCCTTGGTTTTATTATTCCCTTAGGTTTATAAGATTAATCATGGTCAACCATATTTGAATGTCGCTTGTGACAAGGATTCTCTCACCATCAAAATAAACCATGTTTATTTTAGTGTTTGTAGTATTTATATATTTTTTTTTTTCAGAAACGAAAAATCAATATATTATATACTGAAGTTATAGATCAGCTTCAGGAAGAAGCGAAGTTACATGGTTAGAAAAAAGAGCATGATAAAAAACCAGGCCGGCTGGAGGAGAACGATGGCCTGTATGAGAACCTGGAGACAGAATTGCAAAAGATCTTGTAAAGACCTGCATACATGCACTGTCAAGACAGGCATTAACCGAGGCGGTCCAGATGATGAAGATACAAATGGTGGAGATGAGGCAGAAAGACAGATGATGAATGACATAAACCTGCATCCGCTTTAACCAAGGATCTGGGTTTTGTAGTATTTATATTTGGGTTTACCAATATTGGTGTTTATAATATTAGTCCCATGGATTTAATATTATTCCCTTAGGTTCATAATCCCTTGGGGTTTTAGTATTAATCCTCAGTGTTATTATTCCTTTAGGTTTATAATATCAATCCCTTAGGTTTATAATATCGATCATGGTCAACCATTGTCAGTCATAGCCAACCATGGTCAACCATGGTTGAATGTCACATTGTGACAAGGATTGTCTCACCATGAAAATAAATGATGTTTAATTTAGTCTTTCTAATATTTATACTAGGGTTTACCAATGTTGGTTTTATAATATTAGTCCCTCAAGTTTAATATTATTTCCTTGGGTTCATAATCCCTTGGGTCCTTTGGGTTTATAATTTACTTCGGTTTATAATATCAATCAGGGTAACCTTTATTAATCTTTTGTGTTTGTAATATCAATCCCTTGCGCTTCTTGATCTCTTAGGTTTTTAATATTTATCCATTGGGTTCAATAATTCCTTGGGTTTATAATATTAAACGGTTGGGTTTATTAGTTCCTTATGTTTATAATATTAGTCTCTTTTGTTTAATACTAAAATCCCAAGGGATTATGAATCCGAGGGAATAATATTAAACAAAAAGAACTAATATTATAAACCCAATGTATACAAACCCTAAGATAAATATTAAAAATACTAAAATAAGCATAGTGATTAATAAACTAAGAAATATAAAATATAATAAAAATAATTAATTTATATTATAATAATTAAATTATTATTATGAGTTTAATATATAATAATTAAAAATATATAAATATATCGGATATCATTGTATTATTTTACAGTTATAATAAATAAATAGTGGTCTTTAAAAAATAACTAATAATCATATCACAATTCTAATTATTATTATAGAACATGGTGATTATTATATATTAATTTAATATTTTGTTAATAATAATAATAATAATCAAAAATATTATTAATAATTGGACAATAAATATAATAATATATTATTATTATTAAATAAATATCTATTATTATAATAATATTAATTATTTAAATATAATAATAATATATAATATATTATTATTATTATTATTATTTTGGGCAAATGCTAAACTAATTATATTAAGAAAATAAAAGAAATATGTACAAGAGGTCGAAGCCTCTGAGAGCGAATGAAAAGCTCTCTGTCAAGTTTTCCCATACAAAATATGCCCTGCTGAGAGGGGAGGGTCTGATAGTAATACATAAACTGTTCAGGGCTTTTACAGACAGTGACATAATGCCTATCCTCAAAATTACAATTCCAGTCTACAGATTTATACATGATGACTTGGAATTTTAACAAAAAACATAAGCATAAACGTAGTAAACAAAGCATAGGTGCCTGTTAGATAGGAGGGGACGCTGGTTTGAAGACACGCGTCAAGGATTCTTCATTCTGGGCGCTTCTCCCGAACTGAGCGTTGGTGGCAAACTTAACAAAAAGCATAATCAAAACCTCTGGAAATTTGCCTTAATCCTTACCCGCCTTGCCTTCCGCCTGGTTCTCTGCCGCCTTCTGCTCTGCTGCCTGTTGCTCTGCCGCCCATTCAGCTGCCTCCCATTCTGGGTCAGGAACACAAACCACTTCCATACCAGCCGGTATGTCCTCAAGCCTTTGAATTCCGGGAGGGAGAATTGGGTACAGGACACTGTCGAAGAAGCGTGCAGGTTTCTTGTCATCCTCAGGAGCCTTCTTAGCTTGGAGGTCCGTCACCTTACGCTGAACCGAACTGGTAATTTCCATGTCCATTAGACTACAAATTTCGTGGAGGGCTTCAGTCTGTTCTTCCGATTGAACGCCTGTGCTTTCCTCTTCGAGCCTGCTCTGAGAGGAAGGGAGGTAAGAACTATCTTCCTTACCCCCGCTCTGAGAGGAATTGATAGTGCTTGGCTCCTGCTCCTCTGAAATCCTCTTTCCGCTACCTTCTTCTCCGTCTTCCTCTGTAAAAACCATAGTAATTAACGTTGAGACAATCGGCTTGTTGGTGCGACGGTAGTATTTGAACTTAACTGTCTGCACCGAATTGCTAATGTCAGAGTCTGAATCATCAGAACCAGGAGAGCTGGGCGAGGCGTAAGCTAGCGGGGAGACACACCGCGGGCTGTGGGCGCCTCTGCCACCAGGATTCCCCCTCTGACCGTGGTTCCTCCCGCGGCGTGGCGAAGCGTGGCCTCTGGGTGGCATCCTTAACCTATAATGCTTCGAAAGAGTTTGAGTTGTTCGCACTTCCGATGTGAACAGTAGCAGTAAGGAACCTACCTCAATCTACCCTTTGCCCCTGAAGCGATTCTGCCTTCCTGACCAGAGCTTGGGTTTGCGCCTGGGCTTACCCACTCCAACCGTCTCCGTCTCTGTCAACAAACCAACATTAGCGTGCAGAGCAGAGCTACAATACCGTGCCTGTTCAGACAGGCCTGTCAACATTAAACCTTCACTCCCAGACATTCTATCAGTTCCTTTGTAAGTTCCTTGGTAGTTCGGTCGATGGGAATGGCATTGAATGCCATTGAATGCTCCTTTAATGGAATTCATTAAGCGTTGTCAAGTTGCCTTCGCGCAGGGGGCTCCTCGTGGCAGTCACATGGCTGTTGTTAATTAAGGTGTCACCCGCATCTGGGTCTAAATATATTTTATTATTATTGTTATTAATATTTTATATTATTAAATAATAATTAATATAATTATATTTTATAATAATAAAGATAATTAAATTAATGGGTTATATTATTAATATAAAATTATATAATAATATGTATAAATAATATGGTTGTTATTATTTATATAGTTATTAAGTTGACTAATTTGACTAATCACTTGAGTTTAAAATACTAATAATCCCTTGATTTTATAATACTAATAATCGTTTCAGTTTATAATATTAATCCAAGAGTTTATGATATTAATCCATTTTGTTTTTAATATTAATTCCTTAGGTTTATAATATTAATCATTAGGTTTATTAATCCCTTGGGATTATAATATTACTAATCCTTTGGATTTATAATATTAATCTGTTGGGCTTATAATATTATTCATAGGGTTTATAACATTAATCCTTGGGTTTAGTATAAATCCCTTGAGTTTATAATTCTTTGGGTTTTAGTATTAATCCCTTGGGTTTTTAATATCAGTCCCTTGGGTATATAAATCTAAGGGTTCATATTCCTAGGGTATAATGTTATTCAACATGAAAATCAAACATAGTCAACCATGATTTGTAGTATTTATATTTGAGTTTACCAATGTTGGGTTTATAATATTAGTCCCATGGGTTTAACATTGTTCCCTTGGGTTCATAATCCCTTGGGGTTTTAGCATCAATCCAATTTTTTATTAATCCTTTGGGTTTATAATATCAATCCCTCGGGTTTATTATTCGCTTAGGTTTATAATATCAATCATGGTCAACGGTTGTCAATCATAGATAACCATGGTAAACCATGGTTGAATGTCACATTGTGACAATGATTGTCTTACCATGAAATTAAATCATATTTATTTTAGTCTTTGTAATATTTATATTTGGGTTTATGAATGTTAGGTTTGTAATATTAGTCCCTTCGGTTTAATATTATTCCCTTGCGTTCATAGTCCCTTAGGGTTTTAGTATTAATTCCTTGGGTTTATAATATCAATCCAATAGGTTTATTATTCCCATTGGTTTATAATATCAATCATGGTCAACCATGGTTGAATGTTGCATTGTGACAAGGATTGTCTCACCAACAAATAAGTTATGTTTATTTTAGTGTTTGTAGTATTTATATTTGGGTTTACCAATGTTGGGTTTCTAGTATTAGTCTCATGGTTGAATGTCGCATTTTGACAAATATTGTCTCACCATGAAAATAAGCCATGTTTATTTTAGTGTTTGTAATATTTATATTTGGGTTTACCATATTAGTCCCATGGTTGAATGTCGTATTTTGAAAAATATTGTCTCACCATGAAAATCAATCATGTTTATTTTGGTCTTTGTAATATTTATATTTGGCATTACGAATGTTGGGTTTATAATATTAGTCCCTTGGGTTTAATATTTTTCCCTTGGGTTCATAATCCCTTGGGGTTTAAGTATTAATCCCTTGGGTTTATTATTCATTTGGGTTTATAATATCAATCATGGTCAACTATGGTCAACCATGATCGAATGTCACATTGTGACAAGGATTGTCTCACCATGAAAATAAATCATGTTTATTTTGGTCTTTGTAATATTTATATTTAGGTTTACAAATGTTGGGTTTATAATATTACTCCCTTGGGTTTAATATTATTCCCTTGGGTTCATAATCCCTTGGGTTTTAGTATTAATCCCTTGGGTTTATTATTCATTTGGGTTTATA
>APFE031160932.1:31774-68103 GCA_000404065.3 Pinus taeda
TTATTTATTTATTTATTTATTTATTTTTTTCTCTGGGTAAAGACTAATTCTATTAAAAAAGTAAAAATATTTACAGAGTGGTCATGGCCTCATAGGAGGTACAGGAAATTTCATCCATCTATTGGGTTTATTATTCCCTTAGGTTTACAATATCAATCATGGTCAACCACTGTCAATCATAGCCAACCATGGTCAACCATGGTTGAATGTCGCATTGTGACAAGGATTGTCTCATCATCAAAATAAACCATGTTTATTTTAGTGTTTGTAGTATTTATATTTTGGTTTACCTATGTTGAGTTTATAATATTAGTCCCATGGTTGAATGCTGCATTTTAACAAAGATTGTCTCACCATGAAAATAAACCATGTTTATTTTAGTCTTTGTAATATTTATATTTTGGTTTATGAATGTTGGGTTTATAATATTAGTCCCTTGGGTTTGATATTATTCCCTTAGGTTCATAATCCCTTGGGGATTTAGTATTAATCCCTTGGGTTTATTATTCTCTTGGGTTTATAATATCAATCATGGTCAACCATAGTTGAATGTCACATTGCGATAAGGATTGTTTCACCATAAAAATAAATCATATTTATTTTAGTCTTTGTAATATTTATATTTGGGTTTACGAATGTTGGGTTTATAATATTAGTCCCTTGGGTTTAATATTATTCCCTTGAGTTCATAATCCCTTGGGGTTCTAGTATTAATCCCTTGGGTTTATTATTCATTTGGGTATATAATATCAATCCCTTGGTTTTATTATTCCCTTAGGTTTATAGTATTAATCATGGTCAATGATTGTCAATCAAGCAAACCACGGTCAACCATATTTGAATGTCGCATTGTGACAAGGATTCTCTCACCATCAAAATAAACCATGTTTATTTTAGTGCTCGTAGTATTTATATTTGGGTTTATCAATGTTGGGTTTATAATATTAGTCCCATGGGTTTAATATTATTCCCTTGGGTTTATAATCCCTCAGGATTTTAGTATTAATCCTTAGTTTTATTATTCCTTGAGGTTTATAATATCAATCCCTTAGATTTATAATATCGATCATGGTCAACCATTGTCAATCATAGCCAACCATGGTCAACCATGGTTGAATGTCACATTGTGACAAGGATTGTCTCACCATGAAAATAAAAGATGTTTAATTTAGTCTTTTTAATATTTATATTAGGGTTTATCAATGTTGGGTTTATAATATTAGTCCCTCGGGTTTAATATTATTTCCTTGGGTTCATTATCCCTTAGGGTTTTAGTATTAATCCTTAGGGTTTATTATTAACTTGGGTTTATAATATCAATTAGGGAAACCTTTATTAATCTCTTGTGTTTGTAATATCAATCCCTTGCACTTCTTGATCCCTTAGGTTTTTAATATTTATCTGTTGAGTTCACCAATTCCTTGGGTTTATAATATTAAACGGTTGGGTTTATTAGTTCCTTGGGTTTATAATATTACTCCCTTTTGTTTAATACTAAAATCCCAAGGGATTATGTACCCGAGGGAACAATATTAAACAAAAGGAACTAATATTATAAATCCAATGTATGCAAACCCTAAGATAAATAATTAAAATTACTAAAATAAACATGGTTGAATTATAAACCTAAAAATTATAATATAATAATTATAAAATTCTAATTATTATTGGATCATGGTTATTATTATGAATTAATATTATTATTATTATTATAATTCAATATAATTCAATCTAAATGTGATTATTATTATTTATTATTTATTATTATTGTTATAATAATATAACAATAATCATGATATATTATTATATAATAATAAAATAATATAATAGTAATTATTATTATTATTAATATAATAACTATTATATTATGATAATAATAATAATTATTATATTATTTTATTATTATTATTATTATATATTTTTTTCCCAGTGGAAAAAGTCGTAATTTTCATTAATAACATAAAATTACATTTTGTAAATGCTGAGCATATGCAGAGTGTAAGGCATTGCATGGGCACCACCTCCAGGCATGATGGGGAAGGTTTTGAGTACCTGGTGTTTTTTGTAGTCGAAGAGGATGGAATCCTTGTTGGCGACAATGAAGAAATTGCCGTCTGACAAGAGATGAAGGGATAGAGATTGTTCTCCTCTCCCACTGAGTTGGTTTTCACCAGGAATGGGAGCTGGAAGGCACCGTCAAAGGGGGATTTTGGACATAACTGGTAATTGAACGATCTACGCACCCCTATGACAATGACCCGACCATCTGACAAGATCTGGTTCGACACGTACCATCGGTTGGCACTGAGGTGGACCATCGATTCAATCCAGTTGCAGTGCGCATCCGAACATGGGTTGAAGTAGCGAATAACTTTTGTCCCATTACTCCATCCTCTAGACTAAATAAGTGTGTCGTTGTTGGCGAAAGCAGCTGAAGAACAGAAAGTGTGGGTGAGAAGGTGTAGAGGCCTCACACTATTCTCGACGATGTCATAATCGATGGAATGTGTCCAGCAATCTACCGGCAATCTTTTGATCAAAAATGAGGAGCTTATTGGTGTGGGTGAACGTCATATGCATTGTGGAAACTGTTAGAAAAGTTGAAGAATTTAATTTATGCAGAGAGGCAGAGGGCTATGATATTCGTGAAGCTGATTTTGTGCAGCTAGATATCGGGCAGAGCGTAGTTGATTTCTGGGACCTGGATTTCACGAAGCTATTAGAGAGACTTAATAATACATAATTCACTCATGCAAAAATAAAGAGTAAAGCAAAGTTTGGAGAACCACAAATAAAATCTTAAGATTGAATTCTAAATCATGAAAAATACATTCACGTGACATTGCCACTCATTCACAAAGTAAAACAAAAGTTATACACTTCAAGCGGAATAACACATAGTAAAACACAGTAACTGTTTTCATGCACCCACCAAAATTTGCTCCACCATTTTCTCCTCAAAAACTTGCTCTCTTTTTCTTTCAACTCTCTTGCATTCTCTATCTATTGACCAAAATACATTAAATGCTTTAAATTCCCTTTTTCCTTTCAAAATGGTTCATGCCATTCTTTAGTCTTTCCATCTTCAAACAGAGATGCAACCTGCAAAAATACAATTGTTCTTGTGACTTGCAGTACTGCAACACAATTTCATCATTGTTAATCAATTTTCTAATAAAATGATATTTAGCATCAATATGCTTGGTCCTCTTGTGAAAGACATAATTCTTTGACAATGCAATTGCTGAGGTGTTGTCGCAGAAAATAGTTGTCACTCCTTCTTGGTCATGATGAAGATCCCACAACATCCTGCTCATCCAAACTACCTGACACGTTGTTGTTGTTGCGACATATTCAACTTCTACTGTTGACAGTGACACTATTGGTTGCTTCTTGGAGGCCCATGAAATGGCTCCAAAACCCAAATGAAAAACATATCTTGACGTGCTCTTTCTGTTATCGACACTTTCTACCCAATGACTGTCAGAGTAACCAACCAGCCTGAAATCACTTGTTGTTGTGTACAAAATGCCATACTATTTTTTCCCCATTGACATACCTTAAAATCATTTTCACTGCTTGCCAATGTGTCTCCTTGGGTGTCTCCATGAACCTTGACACCAAACTTACTGCATACATTATATGCGGCCTAGTGGCAATCAAATACATCAAGATGCCTATCATGCTTTTGTATAATGTCGGATTAACATTGCTGCTACAATCTTCTTTGCTCAACTTCAACCCTATGAGAGTTGGAGATGGTGCGGACTCGCTATTTTGCATTTTAAACCTCTCCAAAATGTCTGCCACATACTTTGCTTGAAAGATAAAAATGTAATTTAATGTTTGCTTCATTCTATGCCCAAAAAATATCTTAACAATCCCAAGTCAGTGATTTCAAATTCTTTCTTCATGAGTTGTTTGAAATCAACGACGAGGAAATCATCACTACCTATAAAAATCAAATCATCTACATATAAGACAACAATGAGAATCTTATCTTCACTCTCTTTGATGTAGAGTGTAGGCTCACTATCACATTTGTCGAAACCATTGTCCAACAAGTAAGCATCTATCCTACTATACCATGCGCGCGATGCTTTCTTCAACCCATAAAGAGCTTTCCTCAATCGATACGCTTTGTCTACTTGGCTTTCCGCCTCATAATCAGGTGGTTGTGCAACATACACTTCCTCTTTCAGCACTCCATTCAAGAACGATGATTTTACATTCATCTGATACACTTTCCATTTATGTTGCGCGGTAATCACCACAATTGTGTGCACTATTTGCATCTGCATGACCGCCGCGAACGTCTCTGCGTAATCTCTTCCATGTTGCTACTTGTATCCTTTGACAACTAGCCTTGCTTTGTGCCTTTCATTCTTTCCCTCAATGTTGCTTTTGGTCTTATATAGCCACTTCACTCCAAAGACATGTTTTCCTTTTGGAAGGCTCACTAACTCCCATGTGTCATTCCTTTCTATTGCTTCTATTTCTTCCTCCATTGTCGCAACCCATTTTTCTTCTTTGACTGCATCCTCAAAATGGATTGGGCCATTTACATGACAAAACAAGGTAAATAACGAATTCAGACTATTGCTACTATCAACTTCATCTTGCTCATAAATTTCATTTAAATTTTTGAATTTTGGTCTTTTTGTGCTTGCTGAAGATGGGCTTGACATGTCACTTGGTGTTGCGCTTTACAGCGTGCTTGGAGAAGCGCTTGCTTGGCTGCACGAAACTATCATATTATTTTTTGATGGTGTTGCTTGATGCCTACTTTATTGAGCTTGAATAGTAGTAGAGGGAGTCACTATTGAGAAATTACTTGTTGTTGTTAATTATTCTTTGTCCTCATGTGGTATGCATGCTTTGACATTGACTGTCTTTTCTAAACTTTCATCCCATGCTTCCTTTTCTATGAATTACACATCTCTGCTGATTATGACCTTCTTGGTTAATGGATTGTAGAGTTTGTATGCCTTGGATTCATCATTATATCCAACAAATATGCATTTCTCCCTCTTGTTGTCCAACTTCTTCCTCAACTCATTCAGGACATGTGCATATGCCACACATCCAAAAACTTTAATGTGAATGACACTATGCTTTCTTCCACTCCATGCCTCTTCAAAAACTATGTTTTGGACACTTTTGGTTGGACATCTATTCAAGATATACCCTGCACAAGCAACAACTTCAACTCAATAGTCATTTGGCAAATGCTTTGTCTTCAACATACTCTTTTCCATCTCCATAATGGTCCTATTCTTCCTTTCAACTACACCATTTTGCTGAAGTGTATACCTTGTTGTAAATTGCTTGTGAATTCCATGCTCCCTACAAAATCGAAGGAAGTCATTTGTGATGTATTCTCCACCTCTGTCAGTGCTAAGGACTTTGATGTAGTGTCCACTTTGCTTCTCAACAAGAGATTTGTATTGGCGAAAGTGCTCAAACACTTCACTTTTTTGTTTTAGGAGACAGACCCATGTCTTCCTTGTGCAATCATTTATGAAGGTCAATAGATAGTGGTTTCCACCAATTGATGGTGTGTGCATTGGTCCACATAAATCTGAATGGACAATCTCCAAAGGTGTCTTTTCCCTCACTCACTTTCCTGTTGGAAATGTTTCCCTATGTTGCTTGCCTAAGCTACATCCTTCACATATGCTATCTGGTTTTTCTATGAGTGGTAAACCCTTCACCATGCCTTTCCTATGGAGCAAATTCAGACCTCCAAAGTTGAGATGTCCAAATATCAAATGCCATAACCAGTTTTCATTTTTTACCTCTGCTTGAAAGTTTACTTGTGTGACCACTGCCTCTTTTCTTTCCTCTTCTTCTGAATTCATTGATAGTTCTACTTGTGCACCCTCTTTCTGCAAATCTGATTTTAGTTTTAAGGAAAACATTCTATTGTTTGTTATCTGAACCTTTGAAATCAATTGTTTGTTTGGAGGTCTATCCAAAATTGTGCATACATTACTTTTGAAGAAGACATTGTAGCCCTTTTGCATGAGTTTTCCAATGCTTATGAGATTATGCTTCAGACTAGGGACAAAGTAAACATGTGATATGTACTTCTTCTCCCCCTTCTTTGTTAGGATATTAACTCTTCATTTTCACATGATAGAAATGTTTCTATCAGTCCTTAATGTCACTTCAGATTTCACATTTTCATCTAGATTGGAAAACATTTCTATGTTTCCTAACATGTGGTTGCTACACCCTGAATCTAGATACCATATATCACCATGTTTTTCTTGTGCTACATTACAAGCTAAAAACATGCTATCATGGTTCTAATTTTATTTTGTGAAATTTACACTTGGTTTGTTATTAATGTCATATTGTTTCTTTCTACATTCATTTGCATAATGACCATACTTCTTACAGTAATGACATTGGACTTGAGATTTATTATACCTTTGACCTTGTGCTTTATTTTGGCTTGAGCCTTGACTTGCATTTTGATTGCTGCCTCTTCCACTTGAGTTTGAAGGGCTTCTTTTTGCACCTCTGTGTGGGTTTGTTCTTCTTCCTCTAGCATATGATCTTCTTATGCCTCAACCTTGACCAAATGAGATCTGTGTCTTGAAGAAATGCTCCAATGATGAGCTTGTTGCTCTATTCAATCTATGTTCATGAGAAATCAGTGGTGCATTAAGCTCATCCAGTAAAAACTGTAAGAGATCTTTTTTCTCTTCTATGGCCACAACAATGGCATTAAACCTTGCTGGCAAACTTCTCAAGACTTTCTCAACTATTCTTCTTTCCTCAAGCGTCTCACCATGATACCCGATTTGAGTAACCATCCCACTTACATGTGTAAAAAACGAGTCTACATTCTCATACTCTTTCATACAAACTGTTTCAAAATATCTCCTCAACATTTGCAGCTTTGCTGTCTTGACTTTTGCCATGCCTTGGTAGGCTGTTTGGAGGGTGTTCCATGCTTTCTTGGACTTTGTTGTTGTTGCAACCCTTGGAAAAATACTTTCATGAACTGCTTGGAAAATATAAAACAAGGCTTTTGAATCATTCTTCCTGTTGTCTCTTAACAAATCTCTTTATGGTTGTGATAAGACATTGTATGCTACTGCATATGGTTCTTAAAAACCATTCTCCACCAAATCCCAAATGTCTTGAGAAGAAAACATGGTCTTCATTGTAATAGCCCAATAATGATAATTTTTGTCATTAAACTAAGGTATTTAAGGATTAGTCAAGCTTGTGCTTGATATTTCCATTTTTGAGCGTAAGAAAAAAAATGGTAAATATGCTCAAAAAATTCTACCTTCAAAACAATTTTAACTGTTGGTAAAAACATTTGTGTTTACCGTAACAGAATTTAACCCGCTATGATACCATGTTAGAAAAGTTTGAAGAATTTAATTTATGTGGAGAGAATTTATGCACAGAGGTAGAGGGCTATGACATTCGCAAAGCTCATTTCGTGCATGTTAGAAAAGATGAAGAATTTAATTTACATGGAGAGAATTTACGTGGAAAGGCAGAGGACTATGACACAGACGCTGATAGAATTTACGTGGAAAGGTAGAAGGCTATGATATCCACACTTGTATTTACACTAACAGAGTTTAATCCTCTCTGATACCATATTAGAAAAATTGAAGAATTTAATTTATGTGGAGAGAATTTACGTGGAGAGGCAGAAGGCTATGACATTCGCAACGCTGATTTCACGCAGGTTAGAAAAGTTGAAGAATTTAATTTACGTGGAGAGAATTTACCTGGAAAGGCATAGGACTATGACACGGACGCTGATAGAATTTACGTGGAAAGGCAGAGGGCTATGATATCGACATTGATTTCGCACAGCTTGATTTCGACTCTGATAGAATTTATGTGGAAAGGCAGAGGGCTGTGACATCGATGCTCATTTCACCCACCACACAGAAGGAGCTATTATAGAGAATTAATAACATAAAATTCACTCATGGCAAAAACAGAGAGTAAAAAAAGTAAGGTGGGAGCAAAACAAATAAAAACTTAGGATTGAATTTTAAATAATGAAAAATATATTTATGAGGTTGTTGCTTATTCACTAAGTAAAACAAAAGTTTTACACTTCAGTAACAGTTGTTTTCACACTACCACCAAAATTTTCTCCACCATTTTTTCTTTATAGACTCTCACTCTCTTTTTCTTTGAACTATTTTACATTCTCCTACCAACGAAATGACTTCTATATTCATTTTTAACTAAACATACAATTTTACATTTAATTCATGACAGAGCAAAATAATTAATATGATGTTGTTGTTGAGTGTGATCAAAATTGTGCACGTGTTTGTGGAGTGTGGACAATAGTCGTTGAATAAATGCTTGCCCATATCTATTTATCAAAATACATTAAATAATTTAAATTCCTTGTTGTCTTTTGGAATGGTTCACCCCTGACTTCAACCCTTCCATCTTCAAACAGAAACACAACCTGCAAAAATACTTCTGACAAATATCGTTGTTGTCAGAGTGTTTATTTCAGTGGTTGGGATTATTATTTACCACAAAAAGAGTCCCACATTGTGTAGAAGAAACTCCCATCTTCCTTGGTGCATATGGTGTTTGAAATTAATGGACATAACCATTAATTATCAAGATCAACAGAGCTTGAACGGTCAACAGAATCCTCTGTTCTTCCATTGTAATAATGTATTTCTCCTCTACAATTGAAATTTGGCAGATTAAAACCAATTCAATTAATCGCTAGAAGAATGAATTTCCTCTCGAATCTCTTCCACAATAGCACTAGGAGACTCAGAATGTATATATGGGCGTTCTCAATTCTTGGCTAGAAGTATTGATTTCCCTTGAAATCTCTTGCATAGTAAGACTAGGAGACTTAGAATGTATGCATAGGTGGTTGTGCATGGGGAAAGACTGGTTGCACACATCTCAGCTGAGGTGTAATGTTTGGATTTAGAAAGATATAAGCATGTGAAATGTGTGAGTGCCATAAACAACCAACGTTGACGGCTTTGATATAGTCTACATTTTTAAATTTGTGAGGATCGGTAAACAGCCAGCGATTTTTCCATGTTTTGCGGGCGTTTTCCTGAGTCGCCTCACCGCTTATGTGAAATAAAGTTTCTCCACAAATACAAAGAAACTACAGACTGGAGGGCTACGAAACCTGTGAATTGATATGTGTGGTAGGCCCCGTGAAGGATACCAAACTCGAGAATTGATAAATGTTGTGGGCTCTGTACCTAGACGCGTTCCCTATTATTATTATTTGGTATGGTATTTTCGCAGAGAGCAAAGAGATTTTGAAAAGAAGGAAAAGATCAAAGATGAGTTGCATAAGCGTGTTAGCTCAGAAACATTTGAAAGTTATTATGACTTAGGACCTTCCAAAGAAAACGACATGTTGTGGAATTTTTTCATTTGAAATTTGGATTAGCCAACTAGACAAAGAAGAATTTTATGGTTTTCAGAAATTGATGTGGCTATCTGGAATTGTCTTTAGCCATCAAAAAGAGGTAGATAAAAAATGCCTCTAGAAAAATGTGGAGTGATAGAATTAAATTTCAATGTGATTTAATTTGTGAAACTCTTCCCTCGCGAAAATGGCAGACCTGAGGGAAAAGATAAAAGTGACTTCGAAATGATTAATTATCAATATTAACATCTAGGTAAGAATCTTACCTTCGTCTGGTTAATTTTAGTTATATTTTTATTTTTTAAATTTGACTAGAAAAATGTAGAGTGAAAGAATTAAATTTCAATGTGATTTAATTTGTGAAACTCTTCCCTTGCGAAAATGGCAGACCTGAGGGAAAAGATAAAAGTGACTTTGGAATGATTAATTATCAATATTAACATCTAGGTAAGAATCTTACCTTCGTCTGGTTAATTTTAGTTATATTTTTATTTTTTAAATTTGACTATGATAGTATTTGAATTGTGTTTTTTATATTAAAAATAAATTTAATGTTATAAAAAGAAATTGAAACACTCAATTTCTCAAAACTTACTTCAAATTTCCAAAAATTTTACTAAATTTTGTCAAAATAATATTAAAAATTCTTAAACAAAAATATAACCCTAAACTATTGGTTTGGTAATGACAGAGATATCTCCTTAAAACGACTAGTTTCTCATTTATGACAATGGGTTAGTCTATCATGAATTCTTTCTAGCGTTCTTTGCTTTAACTTGCAAATTTTCACACCAGGAAAGCCACATATGATGATATAAGAAAACCAAGTGGTATTTTGTCCCTCGGATACCACCAATGGATTTCACTTCTATCATCAAATTTAAGTAAACTGCTTTGGTTAAACCCGTCTGTCATGCTGTTAAAACAGTCGAATTGATAGCTAAGAATAGTTTCCAAATTTCAATGCTAACCAAGTAAATCAAAGCAAGAATAAATTGTTTGTCTAGCACGTAATAGAGTGGTCTATCCAATCTAGTGGATGAGAAGCTTCGTGATCTAGAAGCTTCTAGAGCAGCGAGTTGGAGGTTGTTCGGCATAGATGAGGTCAAGTTCTCCCAACTTGACCTCTTCGTCTTATCCCTATGAGCTACATCCTTGAGATGAGGGCCTACTCCTATCTTTGGAGAGATCCTAACTCCCTTTCCCAGCCTATATATTCATCCCCTCCCATTCCCAAATGGTTGGTCTTTGTCTATTTGCACCCTTATGCTCAGATTGTGCCTATATGCTACTCATTTGGCTCAGAGAATGAGTGCTTGGAGAGCTTAGCTTGGACTTGGACATTCATTCAAGGAGAGCCTATTGACATCAAGGCTTGGTTGTATGCTTCCTCTATTCCATTAATATACAACTGCTAGTTAATTTTCCATAAATGTGTATGTTCATGTATCATTTATCTTAACACTCCTTGATATGTTAGGTAGGTTACTTTTAATTATGCTATTTGTATTTGCATGCCTTGTTGTGTCTTGATCTCTTGTGTAGGTAAAAAAATGTTGCGAGTAGTAGGAACAAGCTCGTGATGCAAGTGATTCAATATCTTTCACAAAGGAAAACTTGATAGCATCAAAATGAGGTAGGCCATCTTCTTCGTTTCTCTTTTGAATTGTAACTTTGGAAAGTGTCTAGTAGATTATCACGTAGGTTGCTAGTCCCACTCATTGGGCTAAAGGGGTCATTTATGTTCACAGAGAGGATTTACCTAGACAATAGGGTGCTTTCTAAAGGGGAAAATAAGGCTTCATGTTTTCTTTTTTAGTTTTTAGAATAAAAAATAAATAAAGAGAATATAGTTAGCATCTTGTGATCTTGTCCTAAAAGCAGGTTCAAAAGTTCCCTTATAGTCTCCTTGGTAACCAATTTGTTAGGTGACCTAACAAGGGCTGCCAAAACACTAATGCCCCCTTCCTGTAGAAATTTTGAATAATATGACACATATTCACAGAGATTATCCCGATTATACACTAATTGTGGAATACATGCATAATACATAACCTCCTCTACTTGATCATCAATTTACAGAAGCGAAACAAACATGCACACATAGAAGCATCAATCACACATATCAACACAGTATTTTCCCGGGGAAAGCATCTTGCTAAAAACCCCAACCATATGTATATTATATTGATTGAGAACATGTAATAATACATAGTACAATACTCCTCACAAGTACTTAGTACTACCTCCACCTATTACACACAAACTAGCTCAGATCTGAATCAATCACTGGCTCAAATCTCCCCCGTTGCTTGCCTGCCTCCACTGCGCAATCCTGCATAGAGAATGATGAGAATGGCTTAAGAAAACTCATATTTACTTGGAAAAATCACGTGAGCACAAGCTACAATTTCCCTTGGCTTCATTGGCATTACTCAATCCCATGCATGTGCAAATCTCATGCACAACTGATAGTCACAACTCACCCTTTCACTTACCTCTAACATCTGCCTCCACTGAATTGTCCATGCACTGAGTTAACTGATGTATTCTTCAGTTGCATTATGAGTTAAAAATTAGTAAATTAATTAATAAATAATTCACACAACTCATCACTTAGTCTATTGGCCAGTTAGACTAAATACAACTAGTTCAACTAAGTCAAACTGAACACAACTCCATCAAATCCTGATCCAACTCCACAGAACTCAATCACTGAAGTCCTAACTGAAGTCCTCCATGCAATAGCTTAAGTAACCCATAAGAACCACGTATTTCCTTAATGCAATTGCATGTGCGACATCCGTAGCTCGAACTGAAGTGCTCCAAGAGAATAAGATAAAGTTTAGAGTCCAAATATTACTAAGGGATAATAATATTTGACTGTTTCTATTTTTACCTGAAAGTCTAAAAATAGACTCTAATCACACCGCTGTGATCCAAAAAATAGAAGTCCATCTATTTTTCCCAACATGACCAATCATCCATAAACATCATCCTGCAACTCATAGATCATGATCCATATGTCTAAAAATAGACTTTGCGCCAAAACTTGCCTCCACTAAGCTCCATCATCTTGTTGCATTTTCAACAAGCATTTCTTATTACACACTTTTCAACACTCCCTCTCAACAAGAAGGACTTCTTCTCAAACCCGATCTTGTAACTCTGGAATGTTTTGCATGCAACACATCTACCCGCTCCAGTTGCTCCAACAACACTTGGAACAAAAACACTCCCAACTGACCACTCTGATGGGCTAGGAACATACTCTGATGCTGAAGCTTTACCTGCTGTTGAAAAGTGCTCCCTTTCTAACATCTACGCTACTGCAACATATCCATGCATCTCGCACCATTGCACACCTCTCTGTGCCACCTAGCACTGTGCAAAACACTTGTGCCTCTCGCATTGCTGCAGCCTACATGCTATGCGCTGTCCTGGGATTCCCTGCACTGTCGCTCTCCCTACCACTCCATCCACATCTGTCTCTACCTAATCAGTTAGTTCTTTCTACTCCACATCGGGGCTCCCATAGCAAGGTCTCATCCAAGAGGTTGGGTACCTCAAGGATCCTACCCCTCCTCCTTGGGACGATCACTCTATATCGCGCCACCTCCTACCTAGAGGTATGGCTGCATATGATCCCTCAGCCCACCTGGCTCGAACTTTCCCCCCTACTAGAGGTCTCTGCATGAGCAGATGTCTTTACTCGATCTCCACTCAGCTTCTCCTATTGTGATTGCTCCACAACCTCCTGAAGCTGCTGCACCAATCGTGGCTCCTCCACCATTGTCTGAGACTTCTTCTGGCTCTACATGTTGAGAGTTAATATACCCTCCCTCTCAACAACCAAGTCTCCATCAGTTGCCTTACTGCTCAAGGCTTTGCATGCATCTTGAATCTCAAGAGCATCCAGGTTCTTGACCCATGAACCAATCTGCTTCACCTATCTAGTGATGATGTGTCTAAGGAAAACCTTTCCCTTACTGAAGACTACATCATAGCCTCTGTCTTCTAGCATCGCGATCGACACCAAGTTTCTCTTCAGTCCTGGTACATACTTGACATCGGTCAAGGTAAGGCGAGCTCCATGCTCTCTCTAAAAAATAACCATGCCTACACCTGAGACACTATACTTCTCATCATTACCCATCCCTATGAGTATCTGGAGATCTTTCTCCTCCAAAGTACTGAACAAACTTTTGTCACCGCTCATGTGGAAAGAGGCTCCACTATCAAGAAACCAACCACTTCCCATCATGGATGAAACCATGCATGCGAAGAGTGTGAAATCCAACTTAAACTGTGAAGCAAGTGCCTCACCTTCAGAGCCTTCCCCGGATCCCTTCTTAGAATTCTTCTTTGGGCAATTAGTAGCATAATGGCCCAACTCATGAAAACGAAAGCATCTCACCTTTGACTTGTCAAACTTCTTCCCATAATTTGAAGAATTGGATTCGGAAAGAGAAACCTTCCCCTTTCCCTTCTTCACTTTACTCGCTAAGGCACAGTTCTCCTCATCATGCATAGATGAAGAACTGTCTCTGGTGCGCCGTCTAATCTTCTCTTGCACAAGATCTAACCAAAGTCTTTCCCATCCTGGCAATTTCTCCCTTCCATTCACCGATTCCTGGTAGCTATGCCAACTCTTAGGAAGGCCAAGGAGAGCTAGACTCACCATATCCTCATCCTTGACTGTCACCCCCACACTTCCCAGCTCATCCTGGCATTGGGTGAACTTCGTGAGATACTGGGGCATACTGTCTCCATTCTCACACTTAATGTTTCCGAGTTTTATCCTTGAGCGCCAATCCACCAGCTCAAAACTCAACCGCTTCTGATCTAAAATTTGTGAGAACAAAGTATTTATCGTAAAAAGATCGATTGTATGGGCATTCACTAGATATATCACCTTGCAAAAGAAGGATGAATCCAGAGGCTACCTGCAACGATTACAAACTCTGCCTGAAGAAATAAATTGTAAACACTTTCTGAATAATAGATTTGATGATCAATACAACACAGATATCATGTAGAACTTCTTCTATAAATCAGCTTGCTCTGATACCATGTAGAAATTTTGAATAATATGACACATATTCATAGATATTATCCCGATTAGACACTAATTGTGGAATACATGCATAATACATAACCTCCTCTACGTTGATCATCAATTTACAGAAGCAGAAACAATAGCATGCACACATAGAAGCATCAATCACACATATCAACACAGTATTTTCCCGGGGAAAGCATCTCGCTAAAAACCCCAACTATCTGTATATTATATTGATTGAGAACATGTAACAATATATAGTACAATACTCCTCACAAGTACTCAGTACTACCTCCACCTGTTACACACAAACTAGCTCAGATCTGAATCAATCGCTGGCTCAAATCTTCTCCGCCGCTTGCCTGCCTCCACTGCGCAATCCTGCATAGAGAATGATGAGAATGGCTCAAGCAAACTCATATTTACTTGGAAAAATCATGTGAGCACAAGCTACAATTTCCCTTGGCCTCATTGGCATTACTTAATCCCATGCATGTGCAAATCTCATGCACAACTGATAGTCACAACTCACCCTTTCACTTACCTCTAACACCTGTCTCCACTGAACTGTCCATGCACTGAGTTAACTTATGTATTCTTCAGTTGCATTATGAGTTAATAATTAGTGAATTAATTAATATCTAATTCACACAACTCATCACTTAGTCTATTGGCCATTTATACTAAATACAACTAGTTCAACTAAGTCAAACTGAACACAACTCCATCAACTCCTAATCCAACTCTACAGAACTCAACCACTGAAGTCCTAACTAAAGTTCTCCATGCAATAGCTCAAGTAACCCATAAGAACCACATGTTTCCTTTATGCAGTTGCATGTGCCACATCTGTAGCTCGAACTGAAGTGCTCCAAGAGAATAAGATAAAGTTTAGAGTCCAAATATTACTAAGGGCTAATAATATTTGACTGTTTCTATTTTTACCTGAAAGTCTAAAAATAGACTCTGATCACACCGCTGTGATCCAAAAAATAGATGTCCATATATTTTTCCCAAAATGACCAATCATCCATAAACAACATCCTGCAACTCATAGATCATGATCCATATGTCTAAAAATAGACATAGTCTAAAAATAGACTTTGCGCCAAAACTTGCTTGCGGGACCACTTAGTGAAGGTGACTCCTTTCCACTAAGCTCCATCATCTTGTTGCATTTTCAACAAGCATTTATTTTTGCACACTTTTCAACACTTCCATAGCAACCACTTTGGAAACATTTCACTGATTAATAAATTTTTTATGACCTGCATAAAAACAAATACAATTCACTCGCGGACAACGTAATTGAGCCTTTTAACATGTAATTGGAGAAATGACAGACCAAGCTGACTCTCCAACTTCACACAACTAACAAGTGCAGCTAATAGCAATGATTGGTTTCACATAATCATCCATGGACAAGTAAATTGAGAAAGCTATGCAAAATGCAAAGTAAACATAGACCGACTCCTATAAATTGGGAAATTTGGTTTCATATAATCACTAATGAGCAAGTAAAATTGAGAAAGTTGTGCAAAGTGCAAGATATCTTTGATGCTTCTAACTGTACCCTTATCAACATGGCTTTGCGAGATCCAAAAAAACCCTAATATTTTCGCCATGCATTACAATTTATGCCCTAGAAGGATTGACGGTTGTAGTCTCATCATCAATCATCAAAAATGTCATAAGTGCAAGGGTTTCTCTCGACAACTTAACACTCACAAAACATTTAAGCCCTACAAAAAAAACAACAAAAAATCCACATCTCGGGTTATATCCTTGTGTAATACATCCAACGCAACCAATTTCACAAAAATGACCCTAAGTTGTGAATTTGTTGTCAACTTGATGTTCAAAACTTGCCATGTACAAAACCCTAAGAGGCACTACATTTCCAACCGCATCTTCAACATTCATGTAATTGAAGAAACCAAGATCTGAATGAACACGACAATGATTGACAAGTACTCTGATTCCAAACTCCTCCACATCCCTCAACCCCAACAGCTAGAGCCACTTAAGCCATGGGTAGCATAAGGCCACAACTCTTATCACATTGCTCATGATTTTGTTGCAGAAATTGTTAAAATAGGATAATTACTCCCACATGAGGAGTTGGCTATAATTACAGAGTTAGTTAATTAAGTGTTGAGTCAAGTCAGGTTATGCCAGAGTCGAATTTAGTGTGTGGTTGCATGTCAAGTTATTTTAGGCGAGTCACTAGTTGGAAAAGGTTAAATACCCTTCATCAGGTTCATTGTAATCATCAAGTTTTTGTGTGATCAATAGAAGGGTTGCAACATGTGTGTTTTGTGTGTGAAATTTTTGTTTAAGCTCCTCTGGTTTTCCAACAAATTGGTATCAGAGCCGAGGAAGGATCACAAAATCCGTGGAGCTAGTGGAGTCAGTCAAGAACAGGGGCCAGTGAAAAAAAAATGGTGATTTTTGCAAAATTGTTGAATATATATATATATATATTATATATATATATATATATATATATATATCTTATATATTATATATATATATATTATATATATATATATATATTATTATATATATATATATATATATTAGATATTAGATAATATATCAACGCTCCTCCCTTAACCTATGTGAAGAAGGAAAACTTATATTGTGTTTAACTTTTTCCCAATGCAATGCTATTCAAACTTTGTTTGAACGAGTGACAGGGTCAACCAATTATGTGGGTTGTCCTTTTATTTTTTTTCAAACAAAACGTGACATATTCCAAGAGGTTGTTCATAAAGAGGCTTTATAATAAACTTTTATAATATTCCAAGAGGTTCATAAAGAGACTTTACAATAGATTTTTATAAGAAAAATATTTTTTTAATATTTTTATAATTTTTTAAAGTATTGAAAAGGTGTTTGTTTAAAGAGATTTTTTAAAAGTATTTTTTTTTTTTTTTTAAAGAGGCTTTGAAAAGTTTATAAAAGGAAGAATTTAGGGTTTTATTATTTGACGAGAATATTTTGAAGAAAGATAGATTTTTAAAATTTCCAACTCCAATTTCCACTGTTTATAGGGAAGAATTATGATGTGTGGGCCATTAAGATGGCGATCACTTTGCATGTTCATGATGTTTAGGATTATGTCCAGTTTGGGTTTTCAGAACATAAAAACGAAGAAGAAGAACTATTCCTCACTAATGCAGAGAGGGAATTATGGAAGAAAGATAAAAAGAAGAATGCACAAGAGTTGCAACTTATACAACAAGGAGTGGACTGAGTAGTGCCACCTAATATTATAATCATGTATTCACCAAAAACAACATGGGATACCTTGGTGAAAATATATAAAGGTATGACCAAATTCAATATTGTTAAGTTGCATAATAGTAGGAGAGATTTTGGAAGTCTACAGATGAAGGAGACAGAGGACATCGATTCTTTGGTGAATCAGGTCATGACTATAGTCAGTAAATTAAAAATTTATGGTGAGGAAATTAAAGATCAAACAATGGTTGAGAAGGTCCTCAAATATTTGTCTACCAAATTTGATGTTGTGGTAGCATCCATAGAAGCATCCAAGGATTTGACATCAATGACAGTGGATGAGTTGATGGGATCACTTCTATCACATGAGGTAAGGATATATATAAATAAGGATTCCAATTTAGAAACCGCTTTCAAAAGTCAGGTTTCTATTTCAAGAGATAGAGGTCAAGGAAAAAGTAAATCGAGAGGCAAAGGATGAGGTGAAAGACATGGTCGTAAGAGAGATGGTTGAGAAGAGCATGAACATGAAAGTGCAAGAAACAACAGAAGTTTCAAAAATAATCAAAGAGTTGATAAATCAAAGGTGAGATGTTATTATTGCAATAAATTTGGTCACTATGTCGTGATTGCAGGAAGATGATCGCTGATCAAGGGAACCAGAGTACTAATTTCACTACAGAGAGTACTAACTCCATGTTCCTAGCTTTCCATAACATGCATGAATCTTATGATAATGTGTGGCTATGGGACAGTGGTTACATTAACCACACAACAGGCAACAAGAATTTGGTTGCAAATTTGAATGAATCTATGAAGATAGAGGTAAAATTAGGGACTAACAAGACTTTAGATGTAGATGGAAAAGGAGTGGTCGACATTTTGACCAAGCAGGGGGAGTCGAAGACAATCTCTGAGGTATATTATGTCCCTGGTATTAAACATAATTTTATAAGTGTTGATCAATTGACACAGGAGGGATACAAAGTTACCTTTCAAGGACAAGAATGTGTTATATGACAAGCCTCCAAGCAAGCAACTCATAGTAAAGGTGAATATGATGAGGAACAAACTCTTCCTCTAGCCATGAATTGTAGTGATCACATCAGTTCATTTACAATTGCATGTTATAATGATTATTGGTTATGGCACTTTCAGTTTGGACACTTGCACTTTTCTAGTTTAAGATTGTTGCAACAGAAACAGATTGTCAGAGAATTACCTCCCATCAAATAACCTACTAGTACTTGTGAGTGTTGCATCTTGGGAAAGTAACACCGTGAAAGTTTTCCAAAGGGAGTTGAATACATAACAAAGAAACCTCCTGAGCTAGTGCATACACAATTGTGTGGACCTATGAGGACACAGTCGATTAGTGGAAGTTGTTACTTCCTCACTTTCATTGATGACTATAATAGAAAGACTTGGGTTTACTTCTTGAAGCAGAAATCTGAAAATTTTGTAAAGTTCAAAGAATTCAAAGCCTTAGTAGAGAACCAAAGTGATTGACAGATCAAGATATTGAGGAAAGATCAAGGTATTGAGAATGTGATTCGAAGGCATTCCATGATTACTACAAACAACATGGAATCAGATTACAGTTTACAACTAGGTACACATTGAATCAGAATCAAGAATGGATTTTGCAGAAGCAACATTGAGCCTACCTTGTACACAAAGTAAATGAGCATGGACAAATTTTGATTGTTTGCTTATATGTTGATGACGTGATTTATATAGGTGATTTTGATTTGGATGAATTTAAAGAAACCATGATGAAATAATTTGAGATGACAAATCTCGGACTTATGAAATATTTTCTTGGCATAGAAGTTGAACAATCTAAAAAAATGAATTTTTATTTGCCAAAATAAATATGCTAGAGATTTGCTAAAAATATTCAGGATGGAGAATTGCAAACTTGTCCCTACACTAGTTGCAACAAGTACAAAGTTAAGCAAGGATGATGAAGGATCAGATGTCAATCCAACTCTATTCAAAAGACCGTAAGACCGTATATTATGCAAGGAGTGAATTTGATTTCCAGATTTATAGAGACTCCAAAAGACACACATTGGAGTGGAGGAAAAAGAATTTTGAGATACATACGAGGAACTAGAGATTGTGGCATAATGTATGCAAACAGAGTGAAGAAGGATTTGATTGGATACACAAACATTGATTTTACAGACAGTTTGGATGATAGAAAGAGAACTTACGGTTATGTGTTCCATCTTGGTTCAGGTGTGATAGCATGGACATCTAAGAAGCAACCTATTGTGACACTTTTGCGAGCAGAAGGAAAATATGTAGCAAGAACATCAACAACATGTAAAGTGGTATGGTTAAGAAGAGTATTTGATGGGCTCAAGCAAAAACAACAAGGATCAACAACAATATATTGTTACAACACCTCAACGATTGCACTATCTAAGAATAATGTGCATCATCAAAAGAGAAAGCATATTGATACTATATATCACTTTATTAGAGAACTTGTGAGAAATGGAAAAGTTCACTTTGTAAATATAGTGATCAATTGACTGATATATTTACTAAGTCGTTAGCAAAAGATGTGTTTGAGTTTCATAAAATAAACTTGGGTGTTTTAAACCTAGCTGAGACATAGACTAGTAGGCATGTTTGAGTTTTCATGAGTCATGTCCTAGTTTAGCTATCGTAATTAAGAGGGAGTTTTAAAATAAGATAATTACTCCCGCATGAAGAGTTGGCTAAAATTAGAGAGTAATTTAACTGAGCATTGAGAAGGTCGAGTTAGTCATAGTTGAATTAGTGTGTGGTTGCATGTCAAGTTATTTTAGGCGAGTCACTAGTTGGAAAAGGTTAAATACCCTTCATGAGGTTCATTGTAATCATCAAGTTATTTTGTGATTAATAGAAGAGTTGTAACTTGTGTTTTTTGTGTGTGAAATATGTGTTTAAACTCCTCTGCCTTTTCAATAGAAATCTGGCCCTCACTACATGCTCTCCAACCACTGCTGGCAGGTCACCAACATGGAAAGCAACACAATTTGTCTATATTCATCTCCCAAATTCCTTCACCTCTAGGTTTATGACCATGTTCCTGACACTAGCTCCCTGGAACTGTATGCTCCACCATTGGTTGTATCGCTTGGCAAGAGAAGACACAATGGTAGAGTCCATATTATGTGCCCTGATGTCAAGTGAAGTTCACAAGCATGACATAGTGCCTAAAAAACTCCATGCTGCAAACAAAGGAGAGGCTCCTACTCTTCCTCTTTCACCATGCAGACATTGGCCTCTTTGCTAACACGCTATGTAACATCCACATTAGCTTGAAAGGTTTTTCCATAAACCCTTGGATTCATTGAGTTTATGTGTCTTCTCTTTTCAAAATTTTGCCAAACCAAATTGTCTTAACGTTTTACTCTTTTACTCAAAGTATATTAATTTTTAACTTTCCCACCCTTAAAATATTTTTAATTTTAATTAAAAATTATTTTCTTCTTAAATTATTCTAAAGTGTAATAGTGATTCCTTCCATGTACTTTGCACTTTAGAAACAATTGCTCTTTACTAACACGCTATGTAACATCCATATTAGCGTAAAAGGTTTTTCTCTAAACCCTGGGATTCATTGGGTTTATTTGCTTTCCCTTTTTCAAAATTTTGCCCCAAACCGAATTGTCTTTACTTTAATCTTTTACCCAAAGTAGATTAATTTTTAACTTTCCCCCGATTAAAAAGTTTTAATTTTAGTTAAAGATTATTTTCGTCTTAAAAATTTGTCTTAAATTATTCTAAGGTGCACACTATGTAACATCACATTAGCGTAAGAGGTTTTTCTCTAAACCCTTGGATTCAATGGGTTTATTTGCCTTCCCTTTTTCAAAATTTTTCCCCGACCCGAATTGTCTTAACTTTACTCTTTTACCAAAGTATATTAATTTTTAACTTTCCCACAATTAAAATAGTTTTAATTTTAATTAAAGATTATTTTTGTTTTAAAAATGTCTTAAATTATTCTAAGGTGTAGTAGTGATTCCTTCCATGTACTTTGCACTCTAGAAACAATTGCTAGTTTAATCCCCACGTACAACCAAAAATATGTTGGAGTCACAATTGCTATTGCACCAAAACCCGCACGTGTTAGTAAATAGACACATCACTAGTATTAAGCACATTCCACGAAACACACGGGGAGCGTTGAATTATCCTTCTACACCGCCATTAACGAGGAGTGTTGGATTATTCAATTCCCAACAATCTCCCCCCCAACTCGAGCTAGGTGTGTTTCGAACTCAAGACCTTTGGCTTCGATACTACTTGTTGTTCTTCATGCTCTTGAATTTGTTGTTCATTTTCTTGTATTGGTGGTATGTTTTCCTGCTGCTCTTCAAACCTGTCAATAACATTCTTGATCTCCAACTCACCGACAGTCCTCTTAAACATTTCTGACTCATTAAATATAACATCCCTGCTTCTAATAATTTTATGTTTGACTGGATCCCATAGACGATAACCAAAATCTTCATCTACATATCCCAAAAAAATGCATTTCATAGATTTATCATCTAGTTTAGTTCTATTTTCTTTGGGAATATGTACAAATGCTTCACATCCAAAGATTTTCAAGTGAAAATAATTCAAATTCTTACCAGTCCAAACTTCTTCAGGGATACCTCCATCCAAGGCTATAGTTGGAGATATATTGATGAGGTAGCAAGCGGTCATGACTGCTTCAGCCCAAAAATTCTTCTCCAAATAGGACTTGGACAACATACTTCACACCTTTTCCATAATGGTGTGATTCATCCTTTCTGTGACACCATTCTGTTGAGGAGTACCAGGCATAGTCTTGTCATGCTTTATGCCAAACCTGTTACAGTATTCCTTAAATGCATTTGAGCAATATTCTCCACCATTATCTGTTTTTAAACACTTGAGCAATTTTTTAGTCTCTCTTTCAACAACAACATGAAATTTTTGAAATATTCCAAACACTTCACTTCTACTTTTCATAGGATATGCCCAAACCTCCCTCGATGCATCATTTATAAATGTTACAAAATATGATGCTCCTCCTAATGATTTGATGTTAACAGGCCCAAACACATATGAGTGTACCAATTCTAACACATTTTTCTTTCTGTCATGGCCACCTCTAAGGAATGAAACCCTTCTTTGTCTACCATATATAAAATGTTCACAAAGATCAAGATTGTAGGATTTCAAACCTGGCAATAAATTTTTACCAATAAGGATTTTTAAGCCCTTCTCTCTCATGTGACCCAAACGCTTATGCCACAGATCTGCTGAATTTCCTTCTTTTGTGACAGCAGCCAAATCTGATTTTCCTATCAGTGTCTTCAATGTGTATAATGTTTCTATCTTGGGTCCTTTGGCTATGACCAATGCACCTTTGCTAATTTTCCAGCCTCCCTTTCCAAATCTTGTCGAATAGCCTTCATCATCTAGTTATCCCATAGAGATTAAACTCATGCACATTTCTCATACATGCCTGATCTGCTTCAGCAATATGTCTTGTCCATATTTCATCTTGATCTCGACATCTCCAACTCCAACAATACTGCAAAAATGATTATTCTTCAAATGCACTCTACCATAATCACTAGGATTATATGAAACAAAACTATCTTTACATGGGGTTACATGGTGAGATGCCCTATAATCAAGGATCCAATCAAAGCTATTGCGAGATGTATATACACATGCATCCTCTACTGAAACAGTAAACAACACATCACCATCTATGGCTACAACAGTAGTCTCACCTTCATTTGTGCTGGATGACTTATGATTTGTACTGGACGATCTCTGATCCTCTTGTCCTTTCTTCCAGAGTCGACATTCTTTCTTCATGTGCCCGGGTTTGCCACAATGAAATCAAATGATTCTACCTCTCCTTGATTTTGATCGGTCTCTCGATCTTGATCGCCCTTGCCGGCCTCGATCCATTCTCCTACCATGATCAGCTAGAGCTAGAGCCTCTCCTCCTTGGTTTTCCACAATTGACTTGCATTGCAGCTCCTCATTCATTAAGCTGTTGCTGACATCATCAAACTTCAGGGTCCTTGTAGTTGCTGAAGTGCTCATAGCTACAATTAAATTTTCCCAACTTTCTGGCATAGAACACATCAACAAAATAGCTCTAATTTCATCATCTAAAATGATTTTAACAGAGGCAAGTTGATTAGTAATAATATTAAACGCATTCAAGTGCTCAACTGAAGCACCCTCCTTCATTTTGAGATTATAAAGCTTCTTCATCAAGAACACTTTGTTTGATGTTGTGTTCTTCTCATATAGATCATGGAGCTTCTTCCATAATCTTTCTGCCATCTTTTCTCCTGACACATTGAAATAAACATTCTTTGCTAAATATTGATGGATTGTTGCAATTGCCTTTCTATCTAGCTTATTCCACTATTAATTTTTCATCGATGAGAGTTTCTTTGTTGTGCCCTCAATCGGCAAATACTGATCCTTTAAAATCAATATATCCTCCATCTGTGATTTCCATAGGGAAAAATTAGCCCCGCTCAACTTCTCCATATCTGTAATTGTTGTTTCCATTTTCAATCAAATTCACGCCCCAAAACACAAAAAACTCCCCTTAAAAATAAAACTTTAATGATTACTCTTTAAAATTTAGTAATAATGACCTTCCTCCTTTTAAAATACCCTTTTCAAAATTCCTGCTCCTTTTTAAAATATACATTTCAAAATCCCAACATATAATTATATATGTTTCATAATAAATATAAAAACATATATAATGTTTTAACCTTTTCACATTTCACACAAAAAAAAACTTATGTATACGTGCAAGCTTGATGTGAAAAACTTACGAACACCACATTTCAACTCCAATCTCCACGGATCTCCACGTTACTCCAGCAACACGTTTCAACATAGATCCATGACCTTGTTTTTTTTGCAGCAACTATCTTTTAGTTCCACCATTCCTCAACAATTTCCTAGATAGATCCTTCAACAGCTCCATGGGTAACAACCAACGTTTTAACAAACACTGCCAGAGTAAGGTGATGGCACTAAGCGGCTTTCACAGTGGATATTCGACCCTAGCTCCAATACTAGTTTTTAGATCAGAGCAAATATTTGGGCTTTAAAATTTCTTAGAAGGATGGAAATTTCTTCGGTGGGAGAGTGACTTAATTAAGTGGACAACTAACTTTTTCACCAACAAGTTATTCTGTAAATATATTTGGAGGTTAAAACTTTTCCTCAGTACCTGATTTTGTTTTAATTAATTAAGTGGACAATTAACTTTTTCACTAACAAGTTATTCGGTAAACATATTTTTTTCTTAAGAATAAAAAATATTTAAGATAGTTATTTTATTAATATTTAAAAGTATTTTTAATTAAAAATTTTGTTTATATTATATTTATATAAATTTAGATAAAATGTTGTTATATGATTTTTTATATTGAGTGTAAAATATTTGTTGATCTACTTAAATTTAGCTACATTTTTCAACATTATTTCATAAACTTGTTTTCTCTTTGTGAGTAATAACACTTTTACAAATAAGTATCACCTTGCATATATCTCATATCACTTAATTTCAAATGCTAATAATATAATTTACCTTAGGGCTTAATTATTCTTAGGGAGAAATTTTTTGGTAAAAGTAATGCTTTTTATAATGCTTCAATAAACTTATAAAGTATAAAATTTTGAATTTTATGTGAGTATATTTTTCGTAATTTATTTATTTTTGTAAAAAATATAAATTATTATTTTTCTTTCCTATTTTAGTATCCTTTCATTACTTCACTTGCATCATTATCAAAGACTTTGTTAAATCCTACAAAGATTAACATTAAAGCTTCAATTATATTATCTTATATTTTCTTTCATTTCCTCAACTTGCTTGTTCCATGAATTGGCACATCTTCATACACTTAATTTTCAATGCATAGACACTATTGTGTCCCTTTGATGAACTTATTTTATAATTTTGAAAACCATGTAAACTCCTAGCTTAAACAACATTACTTGGTTTAGGTCATTCCAAAATCACTTTCACTTCTACATGTCCATGCATAAATCTTGTTGCTATACAATAAAATCAAATTACACCCATTCCTTTTTAAATTACTATAATTCTTCAAATTAATCTGTAACTCTCAAACATCAATGTTAAATGTTATAGATACTTGTTTTTTCTCTTATTTAATGTCAAAATATCATCCACTGCATGATTATAGATACTTGTGTAACTCATATTTAATCAAGGTCTTAAACATCAGTGTTAAATGTTATAGATACTTGTTTTTCTCTTATTTAATGTCAAAATATCATCCACTCCATGATTCTAGATACTTACTCTTTCTCTTATTTAGTGTCAAAATATCATCAACTACATGATTGTGCTTAACACACTAGTTTTCATGAATTATATAACTAGCTACTCATATATTCTTTTTGTTTTGAATGTTGTTTTCTATCCACCTCCTTCTTTAATACTACTTAATACTCTTATCTAAAAAAAACAGTGTCACAAATTTTCCATGCTTGGTAATGGAAATTTATTTGTAGATGTGAACTTTATTCAATTCTAGACTATCTATACACATTATCACTAACCATCCTTGTTTTGTGTAATCAATTTTGAAACCATACACAAGATCATACTTTCCTTGATCAATAATCATTAAAAACAACTAAGTTACTTATCAATTAAAATTTCCTCTCTTCATTGAACTCATCCTATACACAACTTGATTACAACATCGTGTGAAGAATTAAATCTATGTTATGCCCAATTCTCATCGTAGGTGACAAGCCAATGGAAATGTTTTGCACATTGTCTACATGCTCTGGAAAATCATTCATGTCCTCAGAACTCATGTTTCCAGGAATTTTCGACTTCGTCATTTTGTTGTATGCCTCCCTCAACTTTTCTATAAACAACATAGCACTCCTTCATTTCTTTAATTATGCTTAAAATATTTTCAAATGCTAGAGAGACTTCTCTCGAGTATTCATTCTTCAATGAAAATAATTGTATCACTACATCATCCTCCATGACGGTATACACATTCTATCTTCTATTATGTATTCCTAATTTAAAAAATATTCATATTGTTTGCAATAGCGAGTGAAAAGTTGTTATGTACACACACACTCAAGAATGTCTTAGGGTATAATGTACATCAAAGTTAATTATTAAAAAATATTTTCTCACCATGGAATGTAAAACAATCTCCCCATTCATCACATTCATGTAAATCATTATTCATATACCTACATATTTTTTTGTGTAAGGGATCGGCTTTGATTACTTCATAAAAAAATGTACAAAAGAAGTGGCTTTGTGCTATCAATCTACCTTAGGGGAATCAAAACCAATAGCACAAGTTTAAAATCTTGATATTACATTGTTTTCTTTTGAGCATTGCATCTGATAGAGTTAAAAAAACTAGAGAAACTATGAAAACTATAAGACTGACTGTAGGCTTGTAGCTCTATGATTTCTACGAAAAATTAACTAAATATGAGAATACTCTTGTCATCTGTCAAAGCCATTCCTGTAAGTTATGGAAAGGAAAGCACTATGAATATAGATTTGAGACAGAATTGGCCAATTATGCAGAAGACCTCTTGATACTTGATACTAATGTGAGCCATGTTGGGTTGTATTACTTGGCCAATCCTTCCTCTTTCCAATTTTCCAGCATGAACACGAGTGAGTGGAGAGCCCACCATAGACCAATAAAGAAGCATTATTTTGAGGACTCAAACTCTGTTCGACACAACTAGTACCAAGCCCCTGACCATGTTGACAACACGCAGATTAGTCCTGAAAGGAAACTAAGCCTTTTTCATGTCCAGGCATATTGCCTAAGAGCCCGAGCAGTAATTGAGAAATGGAAAAATGTCAAGGCTCCCAATTGATGTAAACAACTATATAACAAGAGCTAGTGTGGCTAGAAGGTGGAGAGATTTTAGGAGAGCCTCCACACCGTGATTAAACATGAAATATTGTGATGCAAGTGAAACCACACTATCATGTAAGTAGGCCTATTCAATCCCCAAAGGAACTAAGACAATTTTGTTGGGATGAGAGTGCCTTGAACCAAATTAAGGGCCACCACAATTCACCATGCTCGTGAGAGCCAACAAACACCCATTGTGGGTCCAAAAAAAGGAGAGCATGAACATTGAGAGGAAAAACAACATGGCTATCAACTGTTCACATTTTGTAGCTCAGATCGAAGGTGGTAGGATGGTAGTCGTCTTCAAACTCTCCCTTCCATAAGCCCATCAGAAGTTTATGGTGATTTATTTGTGTTTCATTTGAAAGCTATAACTAGAGTCACTCTTAAAGAATGTGTTTCTCAGATCCAAGAAAATGTTGAATCCATTCAAACCATTTCCCTTTTAGATCCTAAAAATCTTTAGGAAGAAACTCGAAGACATGGTACTTCTTATCTACATCTTGGCTGTATCTGGGTGGGCATAAATTCTTTAACCCACAAAGGGCTTAATACATATGTGTTGACTACTATAAGAGATCTCACACATAATAGATACATTAATTCATTAATTGGTGGTATCATAGATCCTTTATCAAATGGCCTTGTATGGTTTGATTTCCACCCAAATTTATTAGTATACGTGTATGATGAACACAAATAAGGACATCCTCCAATTGAAAATCAAAACTAGTGGTTTTGATATGAAAATAAAAAGGAGAAACAATACAGTTCATACTAGAGGGTGTTTCAGGCACACCAACACATTATTTCCAGGCATTCAGCATACACCCAATGAAGAGTGAAAATCCAACACCTTGGTAATCATTGATGCTCACAATCAAAAAATTGAGCATCAAACCATCAAATACGAATATCTCAGCTTTCCTGAAAACTCGGTAGTAGATCTACCTTAGTTGCACAAAGTTCAAAGTATCACGACTGCTTTGATACAAGAAGGACCAGCTAAAGCTACTTTGTCCTTCCCTAGAAGATCTACTTTGGATTGAAAAAGAATACAAGAAAATTTTCAAGCCACAAAACACCATATAAACTCAGATCATATTTCATGTCAGCCATCTACTTCCAAATTTATAAATACTTCATCTGTAAGCTACTCACATGTTGATTTATTTGAACTCGCTATTACATTTTTCCACTCTCGAAGTAAAATGTCTTGTCTGTCAAATAGTAGTTTTCTTACAATCTCTCACAAATCTTATTCTCCACAAAAATCATAATCCCAGGACTGGGGAGGCCCCTTCTACTGTTACTACAAATTCATATCCAAATCCAAAATTCTTTGACATTCCATTTCCTCATGATACTGTCCTAATGATTCATGAATTACCCACTCTTGGAGAACAAAGATCCCTGTCTCACTGCAATGCTTAACAAGATGAGACCATCGGGGATGCCAAAATATGGCTTGGGATATCTTGAAAGACTAGATAATCTCATTCCATCTTCAATATTTCAAAATCCTATTCCACTAGACTGCAAAAAGCCATCAATCCCTGAAATGTAAAAATTCTTCTCCCTCATGGGTGGGTGTCCCAAACATAAGATTAATAGAGACTGGATAAAAAAAATGCTAAATTGGGATCTCTATACACATCTTGAATCCAAAGAATTTAGTCTCAACACATCTGTTGATGAAAAATATGCTTTTTCTCCGGAATGGAAAAAGTATATGGAAGATTTAAATTCATGGATTTCTTTTTATGTCTGGAAGAAATTAAAGGAACAACGAGAAGTACATATGGTAGATGCAAAAACTTCATCTGCACAAAGACATTTATGGACATCTTGTGATGGAAGCAAGTTAGAAAAAAATACCACATTCCCTCCATACAAGGGAATCATGGTAGGAGAAGCTAGCAACTCAACGAAGGCCATTCCTTTAGTATTAAAAGATGATTCAACCTAAGGAATTGATGGAAGGATCTAGAAGGCTAGTGAACAAATAAACTGGACAAATACAACAATTAAAGGGCTAGAGATGAATATGGTAAGAACTTCTAAACAAAAGGAATGTTTTGACTCACTATCAGTCATTATACATAGTGTAAATAAAACTTTGAATGATGTCAAATTTTCAGTTTCTGTATTAAAAGGTTTTGTTAGAGAAGCAACAACACAAATTGAAAGAATGAAGAGAATGGTATATTATGAGTTCGAATCTACTCAGACTCTTATGGGTAAAATATCTGAAAATTTTGAGAAACTTGCAATATCTCCCAAAGATAAGGATATCCCTCCCTCCATGTTTTTTAGCCACCATGTACCCATTCAACATGCCAAAAAACCTGTAGAAAGGTTTCCATTTCTATTTCCTCAAGGAAAACAAAAGCAACACACTAGCACCAAAGAATCTTTTAGTGAATCCTATTCTCTTTTCACAGGGATCATGACCAAAGAAGAAGAGCTATTATCCTCAGGACAACATATTTTTCCTATATATGAACCTTTATCTAGCTAATTCACTAGATATCCAACTCCTGACCTCAATGGCAAGGGAAAGATGCCAGAAACTCATACCTTTCATTCTAGATATTATAAAGAATTGAATATTGATGGCTTGAGTTATGGTCAAATCAGATAAATGATTGATTAGATGTACACTGAATATAAGCTTATGTGGATGTCAGGAAAATCTGAATCGAATCCTACAAAACTCTCATCCAGTGCTTTACAGGTACCCTACAGAGATGGTGGGAAGTAGAATCTTCCCCTAAATTACTTGCAAAAATGGAAGCAGAATTTGTTAAGGATGAAGTTGGAGATGTTACCATAATGAAAGTGGTGACCCCCAAAGTAATATGATTGGAGCATTAACCTCCTTTGTCCTAGAATATTGGTGTGGAAAAACAATAGAAATTACAAATAAACATGAGATGATCCTAATGAATATCAAATGTAAGAAAATGTCCCAATATGAAGATTTCCATAGAGATTGGACACAAATAATTTACGAATTAAAAGAAAGTTAGAAGGACCCATGGAAACACGTATATTTAGTAGCATTACCCTCCAAATTTGTTGAATACATCTAGCAAGAAGAAGTGTTCCAAACTTCTTTTTAAAATTATACATGGGGAGAGATATATTGCAACATAACAAAATCCTTGGTAGGAATTTTCACCAGCATGAAAGTCAATAAGTCCTTACAAAAGATGTCCAGGCTACCTGACAACAAATCCATCTGCAGTAAATATGGATTAATTATTAGTGATATAATCATGTAAAGAAGAAAACATAGAAAAGCCTAGAAAAAGGTCATAAACAGTCGGCTAAAAGTCATTCTCATAAGTCAAATAGGCACAAGAAAGGATCATATAAAATAGTTGCCAGAACACTACTATGAGCCCATAGATATCCATCTTAAGTCTCAAAGAAAAAATATGATTACCTGTTGGTTATGTGCATAGATTGGACATACTGAAAACAAATGTCCTCAACGAAGAGAGACAAGAGGAAATAGAGGCAAAAAGACACAAGAATATGCCTCTAGAAGACCGAGAATCCAAGTCAAGGAAGAAAGGAAGAAGTACACTCAATGAAGCAAAATTGTTGCAGTTCATCAGAATCATCTAATTCGAATTTATCTGAGTCTGAACAATGTGAAGAACAAGTGAATTTCCAACAGTGCAATCACACAAATGCTGATGAGTGCAACTGCAACCTTTCTCAGACAAACTCAGACTTTAGCTTAGAAATAGAAACAGAAAAGGCA
This sequence comes from Pinus taeda, assembly GCA_000404065.3. Lineage (NCBI taxonomy): Eukaryota > Viridiplantae > Streptophyta > Pinopsida > Pinales > Pinaceae > Pinus > Pinus taeda. The sequence goes on from APFE031160932.1 coordinate 63,244, forward strand.
CCAGCCAAAGAGAAAGTGTGTATGGCACACACTATTGATGATGATGACTCAAAATTTATGGCAGGCATCAAGATGCTCGTAGAAGGAGAAATGAAAGAAAAACTTCTAGAAACTTTTTTACAAATTAGACACAGAGATCTTGGTAATACCTCAAAAGGTAATATTTCTAAAGCACTGTTTGTTGACGCTTCTTATGAGAAAAATACAAAATATTTTCAAAGAAACCAACAGCATACAAAACCAAGGTCTTTGACTCTAGGAGAAGTCAGTGATGAGATTCATCATTTAAAAAAGGAAATAGTTGAGCTGAAAGAAAAAATCTCCCAAATAGAAAAGGGAAAATGGAAAGAACTAGCAGAAAATCCTAATGTCGAGATTTTTGAAGATATGAAAATAGTGGCATATGGTTTGGAAATATCTAGATTATGACCATTCAGTATCAGAAGCACTATGTACTATTAAATTTTAATATACAAGGAGAAAAATTCACTCTAAGAACATTAATAGATTCGGGTGCAGACATAAATGTTTTAAATAAAAAATTGATCCCAACCAAATATTAGAAACCTGCATATAGGCAAGTCACTGGGGTAGGTATACAAGATTTTCAATATGAAGTCTCTAGTGCAACTCTTTGTTTTTCAAGATATTGTATAAAAATGAAGTTTGCATTCAAAAATATTCCAATTGACTGTATTTTAGGCAACACTTTTCTTGCTATTGTTGAACCACATGGATTGGCCAGATTACAGGATGGAAAAGATGGTTATTTTATATATGTCCCTGATAACAAAGGTTTCTTACAAACCATCACAGTGCCTTTTATTTCAACACCAAAAATATCCACCATGGTTCAGACTATGCAGGAAGTTAATCTAACAGAAATAAAATTGAGAGAATTAAAAGACTTCAAGTCCTCTCTCAGAAAAAAAGAACAGCTACAGTCACCAAAGGTAAAAAAAATATCAGAGCGCAGAGAGAAATTAGAAAAGGATTGTTGTTCTAAAAACCCAAATTCTTTCTGGTATAGAAAGAAACATAGACTTTCATTGTCGTTCAAACAAGAATATGATGGAAAATCATGCAAGAGTCGAGCCATACCTATGAACAACGAGTAAAAAACTTTGTGCCAAAAAGAAATCTCAAATCTCTTAAAAAGAGGATTGATCAGAGAATCTAGCAATCCTTAGAACTGTTATGGGTTTTATGTAAATAAACACTCATAACAGATTAGAGATGTTCCCAGATTAGTCATAAATTACAAACCTCTAAATTTTGTACTAGTAGGTGATACATAACATATTCCCCACAAAGGAAGCCTAATAAGCCGAATAGAAGGAGCTAAATTTTTCTCCAAATTTGATATGAAATTTGGGTTTTAGCAGTGTTAGTGTCAGTCTTTGCAGCCTTCCTCCAGTGATCAAACATGCTCTTACAAAGTGATTTTAAGGTGTCAAGGTCAAATTTTGTCATTTCAGTGAGTCTTCAAACAAAATTTGGTCACTAGGCATTAGGTCTAGGGTTTGATTTACCTTGTCAAAGTTGTCAAATGACGTTCCATGTCACCATTCAACTCAGTGTACCATCATTCAAAGGGTTTTCATTCATCATGTCAAGTTCCACTGGGTCATTTTACACCTTGTTCATGCTTCAGTTGCGCCTAGGCAAGGTTCATTTCCCTCTCCTGGGTTTTGAAGCTAATTTCTCTTGGATGGTCAAATAATTGGGAAAAAACTTGTATCCTGGTGTTCTTACACCTTCCCATCCATAATATACCTTATTAACCATTCCCATCACTAAAATCCCCCAAATTCCTCATTTTTGCACAAACCCTAGTTTCTTGCTACAACTTGGCAATTTTCTAGGCTAGGCCTGTGTTTTGCTTTTTTGGACCCCTTCCCCTCACTCAATTTCTAAGATTTCACTTTCCCCTACTTCCTAACATCCCTCCCTACTTCCCAAAATTTTCTCAAGAATTTAGAAGCCCCCCATCCCCTTCATTTCACTTCATTTCGACAAATCCCTTGTCCCACACATCGGGATAGGTTTCACTCAAATTATGTTTCTGAGAAATCAAAGATGAATTTGGGAAAAATGAGAGATATTTTTGTCCAAAATATACCAAGGAAGAAAAACCTCCTTCACTTTTTACACAGGTGTCATGTTTTAGAGAAATGTCAAAAATACAATCGCCTTGGGAGAATTGATACACCTCTGAAGTGACCTTGGGAAAATCAAGTTTTCTCCTAGCTTTGTTGGCCAAATGACTTAAGTGATGATTACAATGATAACTAGACACAAATATCTTTCCAATGAGCTATCATGAGCTCAATTTTGAGTTGAGGAACACCTTCAAAAGTTGACTGCAACAATACTCTACCTTGAGGCAGCCTCATTTGGCACATTTTGACCAGTCTTGGGAGATTTGACTTTTGATAGGGCAAATGAACTCCAAATTGACAAATACTGATTGGGTTGGAAGGTAGACTCAAAAACCTTTCCAACGAGCTATCCTGTACCCAATTTGGACACCAGAAAGGCCTCCAAAAGGCTCCTGCAAAATGGCACGGTGCATAGAGGGAGTGCGGTGCACAGAGGGAGATTTTCCAGTGTAAATTTACACTGGCGCGGCGCACATGGGAGGCGCGGCGCACAGGGCTAAAAGGCCTGAATTTGACTGAAATATTCCTCCAGAACTACAAATTCTTCATTGCACAAGGTTTCCACAAGCAAACAAGGCCATTGTGCAAATCAAGGTCATAAAGAAACGCTGCAAAGTGATTAGGAGAGCAAAGTGTGCATCGTGCGTGTTTGAGTGAGTTGGAGGCAGTTCCAAGGAGCGCAGCGCATATACTCAGGGGCGTGGCACACACAGAGGGTGCGGCGCACATAGAGCCTATCCGTATTTCAAATGTGCGTGGCGCACACAGACCAAGGGCCGAAACAAGTGCCCAATCACTTCAAAGTTTTTGTGAAGCCCATCAAATTGAAAGATATCACAAAGGCACCCAATCTCACACCATCATCAAAGGGCAGCCTAATCACAGTCCACATTGCAGTCATGACATCACAACATTCGTCAGAGTATGAGATGGAGACACAAAGTGACTCATCCTCAGAAGAGCAGGCTCCTAGGAGAACATCACAAGAGTGGCCAAACATGTCAGGGATTGAGCCCACTACCCTCACTGAATTACAAGCATGCCCTCTTGCCATGTCATGTTTCCAGCACCTAGCATGTTTTGAATTTTTTCAAAGGGTGGCAAATGTTAGAGTTCATCATGAGTTGGCTCGTCTCTTTGTGCTTCATCTACATGGAGGTCAGTCTATCTTGGCCAGGGTCACTTTCACACTGACACCCGAAGCTATACCAATGGCAAGAAGTATACCAAATGTTGGAGAATAGTGGCATAAGAAGAAGAAGGTGGATAGGAAACACTATGAGCCTTACATCAAGGCTAGATTCTTGAGTCAGCTCAAAAGAGTCTTTCCCTTCAGATACTTGAAAGATGAGTATGCTCCACTCATGAGATTGATCATGAAATACTTCAGCTGTGAGGGGAGGTTCTCTCAACTATATGCCTATCACATCCAGTTGCTAATGCACTTTACCAGGGTGAGGATGATGAACCTCCCATTTTTCATATGCAGGAACATAGAGAGGATGAACACCTTCATGCTACATAAGACCCCTCAGCAGCAGCTTAACAGTGTGTATCACTTTGCTCTTATCCAGAATTTGGTAGATCATCAGTTGGGATTGCAGGGCATTGCTTGGGAGGACTTCATCTCCCATGACTTCTTTAGCACATCAGAGGTACCATCAGAGCCAGAGCAGGAGATGGGTGGTCCTTCTCATCAGCATGGGCACCATGAGACCACTACCATGCCAGTTTTTGTTACATATCAGAGAGGCATTAGGCACTTGTTTGCAGCAACAAGCGAGTGTTATCTCCACCTAGGGTGGAAGGGGCCTCACTTCTGACATCAACAACACAGGTACTGGACAAGGGAAAGAATCCCATACATGATGAGGGGCCATCAGGTGTACAAGAGACTGATGTCATCCTCATTTATGATGATGAGGCAGAGACGGAGAATGCCTGACTTAGGATGACCATTCAGGAGTAGGACACGGAGATCCAAGACTTGATACTCAATGTGGAGAGGGCCAGATGGATCATCAGGTATCTAGAACAGAGGAACAAGTAGCTTGAGGACCAGCAGGCAATCATGGAGCTGCAAAGCATCCGCGAGAATCGACAAGCTGCCCAACAAAGGAGGATCGATCTCACTACCTTGAAGCAAGGGATCAACAATGACCGTGAGTCATGGCTAGAACGGGTCAATAACCACCTGGAGAGACTACTGGAGAAGGCCAACAGAGACAAAACCATATTGAGGAGGATGGCTTGTCATTACAGGGCATGGAACATGAGTGCAAAGGCCCAGATAAGGAGCTTGAAGGCCAAACTGAGCAAAGAAACAAAAGAGGCAAAAGAGCAATATCGGCTTTGAATCTTGGCTGAAGCTTCTGGGTCCCAGCATAATGCCTCTTAAAGAACCTCCAGCCCAAATTTCAAGAAATTTGGGACAATTTTGGTCACATGGAAATTTGTTGGCACAAACACAGGTTTTTTTCTCTATACACGCCGCGCCACTGGCGCGACGCGTAGGATTGGGAGCTTCAAATGAGAAATGGTTTGCATTTTTTGATTCAGCATGCAAAATAATGACTACTGACACTCGGGCAAGAAATTTGGGCATGATTTGAGTCTCCAGGAGGTCAAAAACACCCAAAAAATGGCCTCACTGCCCCTATTTTGACACACAGGAAGCAGTCTTGGGAGAATGAATATT
>APFE031160932.1:72076-90519 GCA_000404065.3 Pinus taeda
ATGTTGCAACCCATAACCATGAAAATTAGAGGAATTATAAAAAATAGGAAAGCAACAATGTTGGTAGATTTTAGAAGTAGTAATAACTATGTAGACATCAACTTCACTAGGCATTTAAACCATTTTTGAGTATCCTACCAAGGATTTTAAGGTTATGGTAGCTAATGGAGAAGAGGTCAAGGAGACAAAAAGATACAATCAAATTTATATAGAAATTCAAAATTTGGAATTAGAAAAAGGGTCTTATGCTTGACTAGTATATGGAATAGATATGATACTATGCATTGAATGGCTATTTCATCTAGGTGGTTCCACCACTAATAAAAAAGAATAGCTAATGGAATTTTATTGGAAAATAATAAAGTTTTAATTATATGGCCTTGAAAACATATTATACATGTAGATGCTTCATATTTAATAACATAAGGCTAAGGAAATAAACAAGAAGGAAATCAATAGACATTGGAAAATCAACTCAATGATTTTAACCTTAAGGTAGGAAGAAAATATTATATGAATAAGCATCAAGGTTTGACGTTACACAACTAGGTTAAAGAACTTAAAATTATGGTGAGTAGATTATAAAGTAACCTTAATAGTTGTTAATATATGATTAAGAATAGTGTCAATCCCTTGTAATGAGATAAAAACAATGCCTCAACAAGCAATCCTCAACCATAAGAAGTCCTATTAACTATTATTTGAGGAAAATAAATCTTGAAGGGACAACCAATGTCTTGAATATAAAATAATATTTATAATCATAGGAACACAAGGCTTTAGTTTAGCCCCAAGTGTTAGCTCAATTGGTCAAGTTCCCGTCGTTAAAGCACCTTTCTAATGGGAGGTTGCGAAGGTCAATTCTCCTCAATGCTTTTGGGGTTAAACTCTGCTAATGACCCGACAGGAATTGATCCCTTTGAGTGGATCTACCTAGATATTTTCCCTGGACATATCGACCACTAATCTCCCACGTCCATCATAACCTCACATATAAAAAAGCACACACACACATGACTTTACAGTATGAGGTAAATCAATTGTACTTATTAAAAGACAATTATAATCTCATTGTTATAGATGAAGGGTCACTATGGACATATAAATCCATTACCTTAATTCATGTAAATTGGTGTGTGTGCACGCATGTGTGTGATGACAACATTGTGGTGTCACTTAGTAAAAAATATTCAAAATATTTGCATTTATGAACTTATCAATTATATTACTAATTTTTAAATTTAATGCATCCTTCTTTTATTTCTCTATTCTCTTAATGGTAAATCAATTTATAATTATTCATGGTACTTTTTGAAATTTTATAAGTTTTGTTGCAAAAAATTGTATGAACAATGTAAATTTATTTTTTCTTAAATTTTAAAGTCCTAAACACCATAGGCTTAGGAGAGTTAAGCAAGTGAGGAGCCTAACCAATTTATCTTACTAGACCATAATGTACAAAATAACATTGAATAGAAGCAAACTTTCTCTGATTGACTAGTTCTAATTTTGTATAAGCCCTTAGAGCAAGCTAGCCATAAGGTAACAAGCACTACTAAGAATGAATATCAGTTACACAAATTCATTTAGGGATTAACATTATTGAGTTACTTTTCGCAATATCTTTCATTAGATTATTAACCATCATGATATAAATTATGGACATGGTAGTATATGTTTTGATAATCATGATTCCTAAGGTATGCATGGTAATTTCTCCACTAACTATATTTTTTTAATTAGTTGTTTAAAGTGTATTCAGTTTAATTAAAAACTAAAAATTTATATATACCTACTTCCAATATAAATGCAAGTGTATTAACTTGTCCCTTTCTCAATATTTACGCCAAAGGTGTTTCTTGAGGAGAGCACAATCTTAGAAACCTTAGTCACTCTCATACTTGATTGCATTGACATTACCATAAGTGGTTTTTCCCCACCACTTGGCACAACAATTGCAGTCTAGCAATCCTTCTTTGCATTAGTTTTATTGGAACAATAGACTATGTGGGATTATCACACCTCTAGATCTTCTAGAGACAATAAGTCAATGATCGAGAGTCTCTTGAAGAGTCAATTGAGTGGATGACTTAGTGGTCAACTAAGTATTTGACTCGTTAGTTGAGTTGACTAGAGAAAGTAATTAGCAAATAGAATGAGCATATCTCAAAGAGTCTGTTAGACACCCTTATCATTGTATGTGGATTGGATCTTCCTCATTTCAAGGGAATTGGTTACATCTTGGCGCTATTAAAGGATGGACCTATGGGTCAATTTAACATATTAATATGAATAATTAAAAAACATTTTAATGTGTTCTTCATATTTTGAGTTATGTTATCTCGTGCTTGACTTCTATAATTTTATCTCTCAAGAACACCTCTTATTGGAATCATTAGCTCTCTAATCTACTTAATTTTTTGGTTCTCCAACATGGTATCAAAGCCTAGCTTGTTTGAATACCTAGCCTATTATTTATGAGTCTTTTAGAGGTTATCATATAGATTCTCACATATTGAGTCAAATCTATTTAGTGACAAACTTAGGGGTTCAACTTGCATATTATATATTAGGGATTACATTTATAGATCAACATAATGTGCTTCGAGGTAGATCCTATGATATTGAATGGCCATAATTATGGAATATTAGTAAAAGATGGGCAGACCTTATTCACTATGAAGTTGACATGGACACTATGGCCTAATTGGCTATTACATAATTGTTGGCCCTTGTTTTTTATCAAATTTTGCTTATTAAATCATTTTCCAGATTATATCATCCAAATACACATTATTTTGAACATATTATGCATATTCAGGTATATAAAATAAGTTTTGCAATTTTTAGATGTTTTTACAAAAAATGTATTTTAAGTGCATTTTTGGACAGGATCATAAATTCCCGTAATGGTTTCATTAATGTCATACTTGCAGGACACATGGGCACGAGCTAAGCACATTTCTAAAAATTTTGGGAACTAAGACTGAATGAACTCCTATTGGTTCAGTCAAACCAAGCTTAAATAGGCCCGGTCAAAGTTGGTCAAACATGACCTGCTCTCTAGAAAATCCCAAGGAAATAGGCCAAAATTAGTGATTTTTGGGATTTTTCCAAATTTTGTGTAACTGAGTGGGTGCATTCGACCAGGATAGATGGGAATAGGATAGATAAGGTTTTTAGAGACTTTTTAGTCAAGTTTGTTTATTATTTCTCTATTTAAGCCAAGACTATTGAAGGCTTAAGCATGTAGAATTTATGTAATCTAATTTTGAGACTCCTTGAAGCCTGAAAGTAAATTGAAGAACTTGTTTCATTTCAATTTTTTTTTCATGCTTGGTTGATTTACTGAAGTTGTTGTAGTTGAGATTTCTTCAAGTGCGCAAGGCAAGGGTGGATGGCCCCCACAACAAGCTAAGTGCACTTCTTGGTTAAATTTTCATAGTTTTCATAAACTAGTTCTTGTTTCAAATGTACTTAGATGTGTGATGACTGCTGAATGGATATTGGTTTAATTCTAATCTACATATGAAGGGACACACATGAATTTAAGTTAAATTCCCCTTTTATTTGATCTTGAACTAAAGCTGAATTTCATTCTCCTTTTCTTATTTGAAGTTGTTTCTGCATTTCTAGTTTGAAGCAAGCATTGTGAAGGACAACCTAGTCCTCCTTAGTTAGGAGCCTGTTCTTTTACATCTTTTGCATCATAAACCCTTGTTAATTAGTGCTTTTGGATTTCTTTTCATGGAAATAGTATCGTAGGGAAGGACAACTAGGTTCTCCTCAGTTAGGAGCCTCATCCCAAATATTTATTTAAGTGAATTAGAAATTACTTAATTAGAGTTTAAATTTGTAATATACATTTCTTTTAATCTTTCTAATTCATCTTCTAAAATTGACTACCATTGGAATCCATAGATTTTGGACATGCTTCTAAGCTTACAAGCCCAGATTGATAAACAAAGCCCCCAAACCACTAATAAAAACACACTAACTGCTAAATCCATTTGCAAAACAATATTTACAAAACATGATGTTAAAGAAATCATTTAGAGAAGGAGGGTATGTCACCACAAGACTATTCTCAAATCCTTGTCCACAATTTAGAATGCTCACTAGGGATGAATCTTCATTTCAAAGGATAGAAGAGCAACAAAGTATCCATCAAGAGGATCCACAAGAAGAGAACCTAGAAGCTTCTTCTAGTTATATTTGTAAGGAGATAAATGAGTTATGGATCACATGCAATGAAGTTCAAACAATAGAGTTAGAAATTGAAAAATTTATAGAAGATCCCTTGCACATTCATGATTTTGAACAAGTTCCACAAGAAGAACATTGTGCTATGATAGTTGAGCAAAATCAAAAACTTAAATATCACATTCAAACTTGGTTTCAATTAGTCATTAGGCCATAATACCACTCCATTTTTCAACATCCTTTCGCATCAAATCTTTATGATCAACTAATTTTTCAAGTCCAAGTATTCATTAAGGTATATTTTTCAAACTTGGATGTGAGTCTACTTATGATCTTGTTACACAAATAGATGCATTGCAAATTGTCTTATACTTGAGAGAATGACTTATTTTTCTACAATAGAGTAGGATAGAATAACATGAATAAATAAATAAATAAATAGGTAGAATGATTTCTCATGAATAAAATTTCACATCATTGTTCAATACTCATTTGGAAGGATTATTTTTGGCAAAATGCAGTAAATAATATCTTGAAAACTAGTTTTTAAACCTATTTTTCAACTTGGATCATAAATGAAAGAGACAAGGTAAAAATAAACACTAGATCTCAAGAGAAATTTTGAGGATAGAGTTATTACAACCTATATTTGAGGTGTCTAATGGAAACATTTTTACCTGATATTCATAGGGAAGATAGACCTTGCAATATAGTTTCCAAATCAATTTGAATCACCTCAATTGGGTATCATATGAAAAATTTATTCTTGAAATACTAACTCCTTGTCAAAACATTTGCATGGTGACAATTCTAGGTCTTGGTTGTACACTGGCATATTTAACATACCAAATCATCCTCTTTCGAAAACCTATTTATATGGGAGAGAGATATTCAAGACTAGATCAATACAAAATTTGAATCATCCAATTTGGAGGTCAAATGAAAAAGATATGCCACATTTAATGACTGCATGTCTTCAAATCAACATAGTAAAACTCTTCCTCCTAGGACTAATCATCACCCATTTTGTGATATCAAACCTAATGATTTTAAAATCCTATTTCTACTGGAACTAAAAAAATGAATCTACTTTAATCTCCTAGTGGAATCACATCAATCTGATGTTTAATGAAAAAGTTACACTTCAAATAGTCATTGTTGTTCTAGTAAAACAATTCACAAACAACTCTATCAAACATGATACTCCTTATAGTTTTTACCATATCATTTTAAACCATTTTGAAAACTTGTTTATACTAGAGGTAGCCATATGAATTAACTTCAACTTGTATTTGGAATCACTCTAATTAGACATAAAACTAATATTTTGTGAACAAAGTAATGCTAGGAGGTCTAGGTTGGCCACCGTTCCTCAAAGGGGTAAACAAATGCATTTTCTTTGTATATCATCTTTGGACTTGATTTTATGAATTGATATACATATTTCTTGGAAGAAGAGAGACTATACACCTCTCTTCCTCCATCATCTAATATTGTATTGTAGGCAAGTGCTATCTTTTTGCAAGTCATGGGAAGAATGAAGGAGTGAACTCCATGGATGAAGTACTTTTCAAAGTCAATTTTAAATTCATATTTCAGAATATGAATACAAATGTTCAAATCAAAGAAAAGTTAAAATTCACCTGATGTTGAGTTCATCCAATGAAATTCAAACTCTTGAAGCTTGTCTTTAGTAACTGACCAACAACACTAATCACTCTACGACATGATCGAGATCGAGGCAAAAGACATGAAGCTAATAATTAGAAGAAGAAGTTAAGTTTTGTACCATGTCAAGTCACATCAATTTCCAAAGAAGCCTTTCATAAGACATATTATTCATGATGTCATTCATCAACCTATCCTACTTTCATAAGCTTTCCATACTTCTCGACTCCGTTATACCCCGCCTAAAAAAAAAAGGAAGTTTGGCTGTGAAAATCCAGGAAACTAGCACAATACAAACTCGAATTCATATCAGAAAACCAACTTTTGGCCAATATGAATTCTCTATTTTGTTTACTATTTCTTCAGTTTAATTTTGCAGGAATCATCCTCCAGAATAGCAATACTTAGGGACAAGTCTCATAATAAGCAAGGGGGAATATTCGTAATAAAACTATGCAAATAGTTTGAGTAGTTGTATTGAAGGGACTTGAATTACATGACAGAAGGGACCTGAAATATTATTTATAATATCACTACAAAAGGGAATTGAACAACATCAAATTTCAAGCCTGAAGTACATGTCAGAGGGGACCAGAAACATTTTTTACAAATTGTAGAAGGGACCTGGACAACATCAACATTTGAAGATCTTGAATCAATATCAGATGTGAAAACCTGAAAGCAAAAATAAGTCTCTACATTTCATCAAAATCTATCTTGGAAGAACCATCATTATGATAATAAAGGCATTGTCAACCATCATTTGACTAGAGGACATTATTGACATCAAATATTTAATGGGAGTACAAGTACAGTAAGTGAAAATTTTGCTCTTAAAATTTCGATTTTTTAAAAATTATCTAGAAATTGTTTAAAACTAATTTAGCTTGGATATGCATCTTTCCATTCTACATTGACATCCTATAAACTTCATCATAATCAAATCCGTTACACCATCATACATCATCATAACCCTACAATTACCTTACCATACATTTCACTTAACCTACATTAATCCATATATCCCTACATTTTCCTATAAGCATTTTTTATCCAAAATTGAGGAAAATATTTTTGCCCTTAAGGAATTCTTTTGTTGCCTACGAAACAAGAAAGGGTTAGTGAATGATGCAATAATATATTTCTTTGATCTACAATGATATGCTTTTTGCTCTATTTATGGATGTGAAATGACCTTAAATGGTCATTTCAACAAGAGTCATCTTAAAAGAGTAACAAATGCATTATTTGTTAAAAGAACAAAGGGGATGAATAAAATATGACCAAAAAGAACTTGAAAAACCAGTAAAGGATTATGCAATGGAAGAAAATGATAATATTCAAAGCGCATTTCAAAGAGCATCATGAAGAAGAAATATGCATAAAAAAAAATGATATAAAAAAAAGAACATTTGTATTCACAAATGGAATGGGGAATTTACAATAACAAAATTATATGCATGAGGGTGCATGGCAATGAAAATTATGCATATAACCTAAGATGGTGAATAGAAGGTGCATAAGAAAACGAACATATGAAACCTTTGAAAATCGATTTGGCACAAAGAATTGTCAGAAAAAAAATGATGAAAGGTGGATAAGTACTAAGCCATGGTGGAATTCAGTTAAGAAGATACAACTTCCAACATAGAAGCTCAGGGAGGCAACAAAGGCTCAAAATTCAAAACACTGCACATTTTTGTTCCAAGAGTGCCATTCATCAACGCAGAACCAGAAAGGGAGATGAAAAAAAAAAAAAAATCAAATTTTCTAAGGTATATGGTGTTGAAGAGATTTGGAGCATATCCTTGAAAAATGATGAGTCTCATTAATTACACCAGGAAAGTTCGAAATTAAGTTGTAAGTTACAAATCCCCTAAATCACGATGTTTGAGTTTGATTGAGAATGAAAATGAGTTGGTTTTTAAACAACTGCCAGCGTAGATATCAAATCAAAATTGAGATGCATTGTTGGCAGCCCAAACTAGAATCTGAAACTCCAAGTTACAATGTTGACAACATAAAATCAGGCTCTTAAGGTTATGAACAGTGTGTGAGCCAAAACAAAACTCAAGCTACATTGTTTTTGAGTGAAGTTAGTGTTACGGCTATGAAATGTTTGAGTGCTGGAGTTAAACTGTTGATAAAAAAAAAAATCATAATTTCCAAGAGCAGATACGGTAAGTTGAGTTTGAATAGGAAATAAAATGCAATCAGATTGATTTTTGATAATAATATCCAAAGTCTGAAATTTGTATTTAAATTACTGGCAGTGTAAAATATCAGCTGACAATGTAATATACTCTGAGTTGGCAAGTGTTGGTGGTAGTCTGAGTTTCAACTGCATAGTGGAATCAAAGATCTGCATTCAAGCTCCAGGTGGGTGATAACCAACACAAACTCCAATCACATTAATTCAGTTCGAATTGCATGATGACAGTTGCAAAACACACAAGAAATTAATTTCTTCCTTAATTTTGATTTTCTGAAGAGGCAGTAAACTTAGAAAATTGATTTCAATTTTGAAAAAGCAAGTGTGGGCAAATTTAGAAAATCGATTTCAATTTAAAACAAAAAAAAAACCAGAGTGGTAGTAATTTTTCCAGAAGATCGATTTCAAGACAGAGAAGGTAATAAAAGTTCTTTTCATTCCTAGAATTTTCAATTCGATTTCAATTTCTAAAGAGACATAAAGGTTAATTGTTCATTTCTCCAACATTCAATTTCTGAAGAGATAGTCTTTGGTAATGTCGCCTGTAGAATGGTGTAAGTCCCGGGATTCAATTCTGAATAGATATATGGTGGTGATAATTAGTAAAAATTGGAAGCAACTATTTAGAACTTTCCAAATTTCATTTTCAGAATTAGATTTCATTTCCAAGAATTTGATTTCAGTTTTGGAATTCAGGGGCAGTGATCAAGAGGTCATTTTCTGAAGGAAGAGACAGGGTATTTTCCAGAACATTAATAAAGGTTTTTTTCCCAGTCATAAAAATAAAGCTTTTGATCCACAAAAAGAAAAAACAAAAGTAAAATCTCATAATCAAAACGTCCAATTCTGAAATTTGAAAATTTTAAGAAGCCACTAATTTTCGTTGTCTTTTCTGAGCAAACTGAAACAAAATTTGAAAAATGAAAACATGGGTTTTCTTCGGAATGAGCCCATTAGAATCATTACAAACATTTTTCTCAAATTCATTTCTATTTGGGATATTTTCCTGGTTCTTTCAACCCTTATTTTTCAGATTTCATGGAGTGTTTGAGTTCAGTTAGGAAAAGGTCAGAGATTTGTTTAAATTGGATGGTAGTAAAAACTCCAAGTCCAAGTTACAGTTACATGGTTTGAAAATCTGAAGACTCCAGTTATCTAATTAACAACATAGCCCAAGTATGTCGGTGGCAACATAATCAAAGTCTGAATTAACATATGTTTGGTGGCAGCGTAGGTTCAAGATCGAAGTTCTAAGTGTAAGATTGGCATTAAAAAAACTCAAGTACAAGACCCTAGTTTCATTCTTATTTACACAAAATTCCAAAACAGTGCTCATGCACGATGGTGCCAAGTGGTGTTGGTGAGTGCACAATAGTGAAAAAAAAAAAATTATGAATGAAAATTTTGAACATAAAGTGTTAGTTGCCAGAGAAAAGAGAGGTGTCAGAAGACTGTAAATTCACTTATATCTCTCCCAAAAATCAATTTTTGAAAGAATTACAACACAAATATTGCTTCTTGTTCCAGAAATTGATTTTTGAAGGCATTATAACACATAAATTGTCTCATGAATATTCAACAAAGAAATTTTCTTAGCATTTCAGCGTAGGAATTTAACAAAACTAAGGGGATTTCAAGGGAATGGTTGAGAGAACCATGAGTAGAACTAGCTCTCATTATTTAGAAATACTTTACCATTGATGGAATATCCATAAGCAGAACAATAGGGAGGTCAACATGCAGAGGCAAAATATCATAGAGGAGAAAGCAAGCATGAGGACATGATTGAAGATCAGCAAGGGGGAGATGTTGGCCCTCATTTTTTATCAAATTTTTCTTATTAAAATCCACCTAATTTCCATCATTTTCCACATTACATCATCCAAATACACCTCAATTTTACCATATTATGCATATTCAGGTATATAAATTAAGTTTTGCAATTTTTAGATTTTTTTACAAAAATTGGATTTTAGGTGCATTTTTGGACAGAATAAAAAATTCCCGTAATGGCTTCATTGGTGTCATACTTGCAGGACACCTGGGCATGAGCTGAGCATATTTCTAGAAATATTGGGAACTAAGAGTGAACGAACTCCTATTGGTTTGGTCAAACCAATCTTAAACATGCCTAGTCAACACTGGTCAAACATGACCTACTGTCTAGAAAATCCCTAGGAAATAGGCCAAAATTAGTGATTTTTCCAAATTTTGTGTAATTGAATGGGTGGATGCGACCAGGATAGATGGGATTAGGATAGATAAGGTTTTTGGAAACTTCTTAGTCAATTTTGTTTATTATTTCTTTATTTAAGCTAAGACTATTAAAGGCTTAAGCATGTAGAATTTATGTAATCTGATTTTGAGACTCTTTGAAGACTGAAAGTTCATTGAAGAACTTGTTTCATTTCAATTTTTTGTTCATGCTTGGTTGATTTACTGAAGTTTCTGTAGCTGATATTTCTTCAAGTGTACAAGGAAAGGGTGGAGGGCCCCCACAGCAAGCTAAGTGCACTTCTTGGTTAAATTTTCATATTTTTCATAAATTAGTTCTTGTTTCAAATGTATTTAGATGTGCGACGATTGATGAATGGATATTGGTTTAATTCTAATATACATATGAAGGGACACATAAGAATTTAAGTTAAATTCCCCTTCTATTTGATCTTGAACTAAAACTGAATTTCATTCTCCTTTTCTTATTTGAAGTTATTTCTGCATTTCTGGTTTGAAGCAAGAATTGTGAAGAAGGAAAACCTAGTCCTCCTCAGTTAGGAGCCTCTTATTTTACATCTTCTGCATCATAAACCATTGTTAATTAGTGCTTTTCGATTTCTCTTCATGGAAATAGTATCATAGGGAAGGACAACCAGGTTCTCCTAAGTTAGGAGCCTCATCCACATATTATTTAAGTGAATTAGAAATTACTTAATTAGAGTTTAAATTTGTAATATGCATTTCTTTTAATTTTTCTAATTCATCTTCTAAAATTGACTACCGTTGGAATCCATACACTTTGGACATGTTTCTAAGATTACAAGCTCGGATTGATAATTAAATAATTGTCTTAATTTACTCAATAAATTGACCCAATAATAATCTCTTGCCTCTTATGTTAGGCTTCAATATCCCACTTCGACATAGTTTGACCAACTATGGAACACTAACATTACCGGAAGAATGAAACCCTTTATCTTCACAAAAACCTAGTATTTAACACAACTTAGCCATCTAGGGTTAGTTTTTGCATGTACCAATCCTCAATTACTATTAGGTTTTTGGACCCTTATAATCTTCTTGAAAGTCGAGACAAGATTAGTCCCACATGTGTGAGTAATAAGAGCTTACATGGTATCTAATTAGTACAATGGTGGTCAATGGGGTAGGTTAAATTATAGGTGGCATAACTTCTAGATACAAAATTTAATTGAGGTTATTTTTGCATCATTTGTAATATTTTGATGTGTAGAGAAACATCAAGGGGCTAGGAGCTAAACTCACAAATGTTTTAGCCTAAAAAGTGCCATTTGATTCCTCAAGCCACTTTGGGAGGTTGTAGCCCCAAATAACCAGATTGGAACACACACCTAAAATAAGTTTTGTAAGCCATATTTTCCAATTCTCCACCCAAAAAGTACCAAGATAGATGGTAAATCATATTAAAATATATTCCATATAAAAAATACCATGGTGTTGAAATAATCTTATTGGGATTTTACTATCTCAAAGTAGAAAGCAATGAATGTGAATGATTTCACTGACTTGAATTTTTCAGAGAAGATGGTATTTTGTTATATTAAGATGCTCTTCATATCATATGTTTTATCCATCTCAAATGAAGATCTTCCCTAAAAATGGTTGAAAAATTACCGAGACAAGGATCAATCTCCCCTTCATCCCTAATTTGGCATCAACTCCTTATTATTTAGAATGGGAACATTTAATTAGCCTCTATTAATAAGAATGATGGTATGGACCCCTCTAGACCATTTATTTATTTGTAATCCAATAGTTTTGTTCTTGAATGACCTTATTTTGATTTGAATATAATCACTCAAACAATGGAGATTATATCGTGATTGGTCCTCTTCCTCTTCACTTTTTTCTTTGCACTACATTTGAAATAATCATACATAGTCATTTTTGTTAAATGTTTTTAATTTAATCTTTATATTTAAAAACAACATTAAGTGTTATCTCAAGACAAAAGGTGGTTTCAACTTAGTGTTATAAAAGAACCTATTGTTCTTCATGATCATTCTTGCAGCGACCTCCAATGAGATCATGGGCTTCCATTGGGGTTATGTGTGGTTATGTGTTTTTAATGGTATGTAGCCTTCATCGAAGTGGTTTGACTAGATTGTTGGAAAATAAATATTATACTTGCCAAATTTATTTTGTTATTAAACAATAAAAATATATGTTAAAAAGAACTAATGCATAAGTAAATTCAATAATTTAATAATATACTTTTATTTTTACTTATTATTATTTATTGTTGTTGTAAAGCTTGGTAGGATCTCTCCAATTTTCGATGTTTACATTGTCCATTATTCACCCCCCTACGGGGGAGGGTAGCACAGATTTGACCTAAGACTTACAGTAAGGTGAGGCTTCATTTTCACAGCCACTGCCCACTTGAGCTACCCCAGGCAGACACTTCTTATTTATTTTAAAATTAACTAAAAAAATTTAAAAATATTAAAAATATTTTTATTTAAAAACATAATTCTACCTTCCATTAAAATTTAATAAATACCTATTAAATTTAGAACTAGAAATAAAATTGAAAATGAAAATAAAGTGGGAATTTCTTTACACAGGACCAACAATGAAGTCAAATTTGAAGAGGAAGTAAACATGTTATATCTCTTCATACATGAAGAGGAAGTAAACACATTATATATCTTAGTACATTTTCTCGAGGAACCATGAATGAGCCTTCGATCGGGGTGATTTTACCCAGTGATTTCAGAACCGAGTGGCACAATCACCCAATAGGGGGTTATATTAGAATTTATACGCCAATAGGTATTTTCTTTGTGGGATTTGGGTGGGGAAACACTTTTCACCCTATCTAATATGAGAGCTTCATTTTCGTCATCCTCGCCTATCATATTTGACGTGTGGATATTTAACATTGATCTTGTTTCTATTTGTCTTCTTCTCACACTCAAACCTACTTGTTGTGTTGAATTTAGGATTGAATCCTATGCTAAAATCAATGGGCTTCCATAGTGGGTGATGTTCCACCAACTTTGTGGACTAAGTGCCTCTTTATTCTCCTAGGTGAGAATGAAAAAATACATGATCCTAGTCGCTTTCATTGTGTTGGAACTACTTGTCTAGATTTCAGATAGGGAACCTACCACCATGGGGATGCCTGTGAGTCTGCTCATAGTGTCTTTAAATTATGGCTTCATTCTACTCAATATCAGACCCAGAGGAGTTGTAAACGTGGAGTCTGGCCCAGCCTTGTAAAAATGGGAGGAGTTGTAAAAATAGGGTCTATTTATTTTCTCATACTCCGTAGCAACTTCTCCGATTTCTGGGGTTTTGATCACCCAAAAACAATTCAAGAATCAGTACAACATTTCATGTTGCCCCTCCTCTAAAAACCTATTCTATGTTGGCCTCAACAATGGCTTATGATGGATCACAGCTTCAACGGGCGTCGAAGGAGTCATGAGTTTGAGTCCTCCCGAGATGTTTGATGTCTGCTCCAACTTCAACATTGGTGGGGTATTCACAAACACCTCCCCTTTTGTCTCCACCATTGTCACCATATGCATCTCTTCCTCTGTCATTGAGCTTGGTTGGTTTAATACATACAAAGTTAGCCTTCAAAAGGTCATTCTTAACAAAAAAAATCCCTGGACATCGTTGTTCCTTTAATTCCCTCTGAAGCCTCAAGAGGTTTGGAAAGCTCAAGGCTTATGACTTTATCTAATACTACTGCCTAGCATTAGCCAGCTATGGAGATTTTGAATTCACTACAGAATTTGAGGCTGAAGGAATCCTTTGTACATTCATGGGTGAAAACACAATCCCAAATGGTCAATCAGGGTAGTGGGCATGGATCTCCAAGTGTTTTGAACCTATGACATTGTGTTGTTCAAAGCCTCCTCTACACACCAACTCACCCAATTCACTCAGAAAACATCGATGATGTGGGTGATTGGTTTGAAGAGTCTGTTCATTTGGGTGAATGAGCTTATCAAGTAATGGATTTAGGGTTGTAGGATCTTATTTTTCAGGTATTGATCCTTTGATAAATTTGTAATTTTATTTTAATTGTTTTTCATATTTGTATGAGTTGGGTACTTCATTACAATTTCTACACTTTCTAATAATGGAAATTGTTTTGTTGAGCCATCTAGCATCCTACACATGTGTATGCCCAACAACAAAAGCTCAAAATCCATCGATGTAAGCAACAAAGGCCTCTTCTCTATATTCAACCAACTCAGATCTGCTACAGGGTAGCATAATTTCTTCTCTCAAGCTCTCCTGCCAGGGATGTCCTCTAATTCACATCTAGTTGTGTCTTGTAATGTGTGATAACTAAGATGTGTAGAGGGAGTTAGGAAATGGCACAATTATGTTTAGCTTAAACAGATGCATGGATTTCAAAGTGTTCTTCCATATTTATGATAAATATATTTGTTTCTCTTTATTTCCATATGGCTACTTGTTTGATACATATTTGAATTGGGTACCACTGAAATTACAATTTACACTTATTTTGACTATATGTTTATTTGTTTCATTTAGAAGTGAATTGAGTATAATTGGAATTTTAATTTAGGATTTTCTCTATTAAAATTTTCTTTTATATTATTATATTGAATACATATTAGATAGTAGAATGGAGGAGATATAATTCCATAATCAGTAAATTCTTAGTCATTTAAGTTCTTTGTAGTCTTGCTTTCGTGTGATAGTATGATTATTCTTTTTCTCCCTAATTAATTTCCTTTGCACTAAAAGTCTTGTGCTAAATATTTTGACAGAGTTTAGGGTTTAAGTTTGTTGTGGGTTATGCAAATGCAGAGATAGAGGTAGTCAATGAAGTCAATGGTGATGTTTTAGAAGATATATTTATTAATTTATTTGTTTAGTTTTTGTATTAAATGATTATTTCATTTGGATTTATGGGCAATTTGATTTGGCCTCATATGAGAATTATTGTAATTTCAAATTGTGAATGGCATATTTCTTTGTTATTTAAACAACCTAATACAAATTTCATAGGATGACATGGGAGCATACAATGTTCATTTGATAATAACTGACACGTTTCGTTTCCGAGTACCCTAGTACAAATCTAATGGCGCACTAGCAGAAGGAGTACTCTTGTTTCTATGGCAACTACCTTAAGGAAACAAAAATTTCCAATACCATTAGTGGTATTATACAAGAGCATCCTAACAAATAGTGGCCATAAATTCCTAAGTTGAAATGCAACCTAACAAAGAGTACATAATTTTTCTGACATAGAAGAATAGTTATTTCTATCTTATTAAGAACAACATATTTTGAGGAACTATTGAGCTATTTTTTTATTAATAAGAGTCAATATATTTTCATCTACATTAAAGAAAGAATCCTTAAAATATTTCCCCTAAATAAACAAGTACATGAGCATCGTGGCCTTGGGAAAAAGAAACATAGACAAGTGAATCCTAATGAGGTTTGAGTTGGATTGTATACAAGCAAAAGAGGGAGGCTATATCAAATTTCTTTCACTGTAAATCTGCAATTGTTAGGTACCCAATGAGGATGTAATTGTACACGAGTGGGAGTCTATGGAAGTAAGAGTACGTTATAAGGAGACATAAAATTATTTAACATTGTCTTTTATGTGATTTTCAACTATGGGTTAAAGAATACAAGTTAGAATCTTTATTAACCAGGAAAATAGATTTGTGCATGTCGAGATGCTAAGCTATATTATTACGGATGAAGTTGTTTATTGTGAAAGAAAACAAGTAGGCATTGGAAACAAGGAATTCACCATCAATGTTTATTTATGAGAGTCACTACCAAGGCGATAAGTAGATAAGTTGCCCATATATCAACATATCATTGGTGGCGTGGGTCAGCATTAAGAGGTGAGACCTTATGAAGGGATGTATCTATATATATTTTATTTTATTGTACAAGTTATCCCAAGTTGGTAATGTATGTTTGTTGTCTATATATTGTTAGGTTTTCATCTATGTTTCCATTTGGAATGCAAATGGACACATGCTTTATTTTTAAGGTCATCTTTAATTTGACTGTAAATTTTGGAATATTTTAAAATTTTGATGGATATGATAAAAATTAATTAATTAATTTTATTGGTGTCTGTCACAATACCAAAATATGGAATGTAATTAAACTTAAGTCCTTTTTAGTAATACACATGAACAATGAGTGATTGATTATTATATTGGAAATTCATAAAGAAAATCCCATGTGATGCATTAATGACTAACACATACAGGCTCTTAAATGAAAACAACCACCAAAATAAAATAAGTCTCCAGTAGAAATAAATTATTAGTTGAATGATCAAAACCATAACGTATCAAACCAAGTCACGATAGATGTATTACTGAAGCATAGATATTCAAATAAGAGAAATATGTGTTGTATACCTACAAGGATGTCCATCCATCAGAGAAAGAGGATGCATCATGTGTTCCTTACCAAACTGAGGAATGGTCAATCAAGCCACATATCTAGAGGTTGAGGAAGCTTGAGAACAACAAAGAAATGATGAAGCATATGGTAGTAAAATGTATCCCATGTACATTACATATGAAGTTGATCAATTCATATGTGCATTCAATTTGATAAATATGGCAATGTATATGATGCAGGAAGCATAAATCCAAGCCCACCATTTGTTGATGAATTAAGTTGTAGGAATATAGCATCAAAAAAATTCAACCTGTAAGTCCATGAAAAATATTGGAGTTCAGCTCTACTGCACCAAACTAAAGCATTTTCTAAATGTTTCTATGAAGATTACTGCCAAGGAAAAAAAGGTACATTGGAAAATGGAGTTGTACAAGAAGAAGAAGGTTGAGGTAAGTGGACATTTTACAAAGTGAAAGTGCAAGATTTTAAGAGCCCTATTAATGAATCAAACAGAATGGATTTGAAACTTATGTCAATATTATCTCTATAAATATTATGAAAATGTTTTTGCACACTATGGAAAGTTATCCAGTGCCATGCATGTGATTCTTTTCTTTAGTTGCTCATAATTTCTTACTAGATGGATGTCTTTAGTAAAAAATTACAACCTGACAATTGTATGAATGTTGGAAGGAAATAATGCATTTCTTGTAACCAAATTGTTCATGTGGATACAGTGTACTCATAGGCAAACAATATTTCAAGCCCTTTCCTTGTTAAAAAGAAGGTTGTTCTATTTTATCATAGATAAACTCTGCATTCATTGGACAGGTACCATTATTGTGAGAATCTATGAGGATAGGATGGATTTGCTTAGTCGTGTGATTATTGGAGCATTTGGGACTCCATATTAGGGTGGAATTTTCTTCTTTGATATTCATTTTCCATCCAACTATCTTGATGTACCGCATGTAAACATTAATTAGACCTATTTTATTTGAAAGTGAATTTGAGATCTCATGTTTTTTACGAACTTCAATATGAAAGTCTCATTTTTCTTTATGTTGGATTTTAAATTTGTAGTTGTGTTTGAGGTTGAGGAAGATGTTGCAACTTACACAATCAATATAGTGGATGATCCTACAATATTGAACAAGACTCTATACATGAGGCATGCTGCAAATACTTTGTCTGTGAATGAGCTTGTGGTTTTATGAGAGATCAAGACTAAAAGGACTTTGGATAAGGTCTATGTACCCAAAGAGAAAGTATTCAAATCAATTCAAGGTTAGTAGTTCTAATACACTATGAAATATATCAAATTAATAATTTTCTTTCATTTTATTTTAATGTAAACAACATGATGGGATGTAAACATAATGTTGTTGTAGAGACATAAGACTTTTTGTTATCACTTTACCAATCAACGTTTGTGGAATTCAATCAATTGTTTTTGAGTTGGATCGAATGGGGTAGAGGCCACTCAATTATATCCATATGTAACATATACTACAATTGAAAAATACCCCCAATCAATTTGTTTGAACTGTCAAGGTGTATCATGTATCATGTTTGTTGTATGATTCAGGTTTATAATTAAGAGTTCCTTTTAAGTTTTTGTTATAGTGGTCGTAGGTTTTAATGCAACTATAAGTTATGTGCAGGTTTATAAACCAAATTGTAGAGTTTGAAGATACCATCTCTTCATTTAACTTCGAATAATTAAATT
>APFE031160932.1:91858-155627 GCA_000404065.3 Pinus taeda
CAATACTAGTAATTTTTGAGTTTGGGTTGTTTGAGAGAGATATTCAACAAAACTTTTGAGGGTGAATATTTGTCCTTATGCATTGTTTCCTTCCATTATAAATGTAGTCTAGACAATTTAAGAAGCTTTATTCCCTCACTTTTTATTTAAAAAGCAATTATCCAGCTCTGAACTCAACCTGTAACAAAATACATCTTCCTGGATTCAACATAATTGGATGTAAGTAGTGAGCGAAAAGTAGAAACATAACCGAGATCCGCTTTAGATTTTTGCACTTCAAGGGAAGTCATAACATAAATTATTTTTCCATTTTTCCCAATTCCTTCTATGATATATCCCATTTTTCTCAATAGTGAGGATCCAATACCAGTAGTGTTTTTCAAATCTGAGTGTAATAAAAGTAGGTTATGAGTCACAATCATCAACATTAGGCTTCTAAAAATCAACATTATGAAGGATGGAAGAAGTAATAGGTGAGCATGGCATCTCAACAATAGTGATCTTCCTTCCAAAATTCTATCGTTAATTGATTTCCAACTCAAGGTTTTCTATGCACTCTTGAAAACGTTGAATAATCTCATCCTTATTCATCAACTACATAAACAATGTGTCATGATCTTCTTTCAAAGTATGATATTAATCAAAAAATATATTTTATCTTATTGAAGAGGGGAAGCTTCTTCACATGGAATTTCCATGGATGTTTTTAAATAAGCAACCTCTTTAGTTAGTTAGGCATTTTTCTCCTTTAGCTTGCAAATTTTCTTTTCTTCTTCAAGATACCATTTTTCTAAATTGGAGAGATACCAAAATTTCTCCTCCAAACCACCAAGTAGGTTGACCTTAGTTTGAAAATCATCTGCAAGATTTTGAAAATACTTTCCCATTATTGACTCCATATTATCAACCTTCTTGATTCCCTTAGTGATAGAAGATTGAAATTGATACCTAGGTGTTGCATTCTATGCTTGCAATATAGCAACAATAGACTGCAAGTTATGGATATAATTGCAAAATTTTATCATATACCTTCTTCTCACAAAGTTCCTACAAGCTTTTATCCATAGTCAAAAATTTAGTCACGCCACAATAATTTGGTAAGTGAACTAAAAAAGAAGGTTTCCCTTGGAATCTTCCCTAAATAGATCGTCAAAAAACAAAACTCCAATTCTTTATGCAAGAAATCCTCAATCTAAGAGCTAAAGGCCATGATTTTCAAATAATTAAGGGCCTACACTTGCTTGAATGAGAGGCACATGGTTTCAAGCATGAATACCCAGATGAAGAAAAGACAAACCACCATTATACAATCGAACAATAAAAATTTATTAGAGTTTCTTGACTGCAACTTGCAAGAAATAAATCCTACATAAATACCACACATGAACAAAAGATCCATAAATAGGAAGTGCAAGCTCATGCACTTGAAATGTAGGGTAGGACATGGAGTTTGTATCAAACAAAATAATTTCAAGAAGTGCAAGCCATAATCAACCAAAAAATATTTGTATCCAAAAATTATAATGGTGTTTTATGCCATGTCAAGAAGGACTAGTTGGGATCATCCGCTTCTGATATGACCATCTTCACCAATGCTTCAATATTTCTTGCAGTGAGCCATTGAAACCACACATTTACCTTTTCAATAGTTTATAGTTGTAGCTATGTAAACAATTTTAACAACTAAAATAAAAGGAGGCCTTGACTTTCGGTTTGGTGAACCATGAACAAATTAGGTTATTCACTTTTCTTGAGAAATTCCTTATCCAAATAGTAGCCCTCCTGGAATTTCCTCCAAATTTAGTGCTCATTGCACAGCAATGATTCCATTAGAATTTTCCCAAACAAATTCAGTGGATATGTGCTAAGCTATGTTTCTCTTCCATAGGTCGATTATAATCTACCAGTCATCCTATCCAAAATGGTATTTCTCATGTGACTTGATCTGCACAAAATATCAATTCAGAAAAAGGATGAATAGGAAGGGGGTTCTTGTATGAGATGCAACTAGATCTCTTGCGCATTGCAACAGGTTGTGCTCTATTAACTGTTTTTATGATCACATCAAACGAATAATATCAAGACCCAACTATGTAATATATAGTGAATCGATTTGTGAATAAACAAATCATGTTGCAAATTCTTTGGCATATTCTATTTGGGAACCATGACTCCAATGCAACATGTGTGCTTTGGAATCACTATGAGGTTAGAAAAGATATAAATCTAGTATATAAATTTCATTGCACTACCAAAGCAAGTTGATCTTTGTGTCTTGAAGCATACCTAAAATCACCAGCAATGAATCGGTGTAACACCCTCCTACCACATTAACCCAAGCTAACTAGTCCATCAGGGTAAACATGTGACAATGAGTTACTATGATATGCTTTGACCTCCTAGATCACCTTAAGGAAGTGTAACTAATAGACCAACACTTTAAAGACCTCCCTCAAGAGCTACAGAACCTTCAGAAGCCCGCTAAGCCCTCCAGGTGTCCAACCCCTAAAAGAACTTGATTCTTGACTGAACTAGACCCCTAGTTGTTCCCATGACAAGCCTTACATGCAATTGAGACACTCCATTCACTCCTACATCAAGGAATCCATGCGACTGCAGCCCTTTTCAGGCAATTCTGTGTCACTGACCTTAGATTCTGAGCCACTTTTTAAGGGCTAGGACTCAGGCCTTTGCCCAAAAATTCACGAAACTTCTAGAAATGATAAATAACATTGAGACAAGGCTACTAATACGAACAAATTAATAAGGACTTGACCTGACAAGGCCTAGCCATGACAAACATTTTGTAAAACACCTCATGAACATGTAATCTACAATTCATATAAACACATCTGAGCATAGGGACTTCATACTTCTCTGAGAATCATTAAGAAGGTTTGGTGCCCTCTCATAATAGTTGTATTATCATTTATTAGGTCATACATTAATTAACATTTCATTTATGAAATAAAGCAATATGAAAGCCACAACTCAAGTATGTCATAAACTATGCTTATAACTAGCATATAGCCAACAAAATAACAATGGTAGAACAACCATTAAAACAACATATTAACAAGTACATTTACATATGAAACACAAGAGGAAAATATCTCTTATTAACATATGCAATAGCCAACCAAGCGAGGGACTTCCATGTACCACCCGACCATAGATTAAGCTGAAACAAATCTTTCTTTTAGCTAATCACCGTTGTGCCATATTCAAAGTATGAATGTAGGACTTACAATCAAAACAACTAGAAATTCCTCAGGCTTTACCACAATCCACCAGGGGATTCCTAGGCCCAATCCCTCATCTATACAATTAGGCTTTATAACAATCCTGCCAAGGGATTCCAAGACCTAAACAAAAAACATAAACTACCAAGATTTATCACAATCCCACCATATAATGGTCCAGGGATCACCATGCCTATACAAGCATATATTCCTATGGATTTCTCCACCTAAACCATGAGAAATGTGTCCATCTCCACTCTCTAGGCTTTACTATATATCCCACCATTCACTAGTCAAGAATTCCTTGGCCTAATGAGGGCATACACAATCATGATTTACTGCAATCCCACCTTCATCAGTCCAGAGATTCCTAGGTCTTGTGTTTCTCCCTTGAGACCACCCCACTCAGTTTCAAAACCATTCGATGATCCATCTCAACCAAATAAGAGAAACTCCATCACACCATCATTATCCGAAAATGACAAGGCAAGGCTGAAAACCACTATCACACCTCGAAAAACCCATGCCAATGATAGTAAGAGAACCAAAAAATCACATGCATGTACCATACATTCCAAAACTAGCAAAGAAATCATATATGCAACTCGATACTTGAAAGTAATCCTACTATAGTAGCTTGATCCCACTCTTCCTTACTTGATCTTTGCTTCCCTTTTCTTTCTTGTCCTTCATTTTTCCTTTCTTCCTCCAATGCTAGAGTGCTCCAAGAATACTCTAGGTGTATGAAAATATGAGAGAGTAGAGAGAATATAGCGAGAGTTGCAAAAATCAATTGACAAAATGTTGTCAACTAATCCTCAAAAGCCCTTTTATCATTGACACTTATATTTTATTCAATTTCCATTATTTTCCTTTATTTTCCATCTCACATGCAACCTGTGACCTTTCACCTTCCTTTTCTCCTATTTCCCTTTATTGTCATAAATAAAATGTCAATAAATGCCTCTTTTCCTTTTCAATTCCTTTGTCATAGCCTTTGCCAATTTCCTTTAGCCATAAGAAACCAAATGAACACCCACACTAGGATGTTTTGCCTAACATTTAGCTTGGAATAAGTGTCCTATGACATTGGTCTTATTTTCCCTTTAATAAATTTATTTCATGGATTTTTAACTCGGGGTTGTTACACTCGGCCTCTACATAGAAGAATCCAAGTATTCAAGATTTTCCACAATGTTGTATCATTGTTTTCCTCTCTGGGATAATTTTTATGTGATGTATAGCTTTATATAATGTTTCACTAAATGATGGCAGGTGGTTTTTTGGTTGGCCAATATAGGTTAAGATCCATTGAATCATATATTCACTCCCAAAGAAGAGAACTAAGGTCATAGAAATAAGATAACATAAGAATCTATCACACTTCTACTGAACCACTACAAGTATATCATCTTGCAACCTTTGTATTAGATGAAGAAATGAAATCAAATGACATGGCCTCATGGGTAATTTTTAGATATGTTATCGTTGGTCATCAATCTACACGATTTCACCTTAAAATTAAAATTAAACACCCATATACATGCTAAGGGCATAACTATGGATCACATTTAAAATGTTGAAATACATAAACAACAACTAAAGTGGGAAGTTTAGGATTCCATTCATATTTAAACCACTTAGAATGAAATAATTCAAGCATTTCTAATATCACTAAAACATGTCTGTAGATATAGAATTAAATAAATTGTAAGACCAAATTCAAAAATAAATAAATAAATAAAGATTTAGCAAGCCAGGATATGCCTACTCTAATACAAAGAAAGAGTTAAGTATTACTCAAATTCTCTAAAAAATACATAGATAATTCCTCCATCTATAACAATAGAAGAGGACTCATGTCAGCTAAACATTGTTATGACCACTGGGAAAATAACAATCATACGTGAGCTTACATATGCACAAGTTAGTCTAGATTAGTATGACACAATATCACAAATATATCAACTCATACATGAATATCATAACCATAACCATCTGAAAAGGCCAATCCATATTAACACAATACATATAACATTAATATATTAGCTGGAATGGGCATAATCATCATGCATATGACTGCAATGCATATAACAACAAATTACTATCATTCATCGATACACGTGCATATGACTGCACTGATCAAATAGCCTCTATCATGTAGGTAACCACAACAACTATAGAATTATAGGAATGTATATAACCCTAATTCTTATAGAAACCATTAACCAACATACGTGCATTCCCAACATACAAACCTATGTGACGATATGCTCTTACCCCAAGGTCTAGTGTTGTAACCTCGCTCTAATAATCTGCATCTCCTACTCCATCTCGACAAAATGTTTTCCTCATAACATACCGACAACATCATGATGACACAAGGCCACAAAAATGACCAACACAATGCATGCACAACAAAACATAAACAACTAACATGCATTACAAGCACATTCCACCCATCCAATCCAAGTGTTTGAACTTGGGAGCTCTTATGCCATTCTGTAACCACCCCTCCCATATCTACCTAGTTTCACCGGCATGTTAGTGTAAACATGAGAGGAGGAACTACTATGATATGACTTAGCCTCCTATATCACATTAAGGAAATGGATTCAACAAGATGAAACCTTACTGACCTTCCTCAAGAGCTAAACAACCACTCCAGGTGCCCAAACCCTCAGCTAACTTTCCTTTTTAGTGATATGGACTCCTAGTCACTTGCATAACAAGGAAATATAATGGATGTAACCCTTCAGTCGCATGGATAACCCTACCTCCCAGTGACTCCAGTGTAGATTTCCTAGTCTTCAGCATGCGACCCTAGAATTTCAACCACTTTTTTAATGCTAGTATCCAGACCTATTCCCAAAATTGACAAAAAAATTCTAGAATGATGAATGACATAAGGAAAAAGAAATTAATGCAAAACTCAGTCAATAATTTGACCTAATAGGGCCTAACCATGAAAATCATTTTGTCAAACACATGGCGAACATGTAATCTATAGGTCATGAATAAATATTAAAACACAGGGGTCTAGTACTTATTTGAGAATCGTCAAGAAGGTCTAATGCCCTCTCATAATATCTACAATAACATCTATTATCTCATGCATTCATTAACTATTCATCAATAAATCAAAACACATCAAGAGCCATGACTAATATACATCACATAACCAACATATTGTTGGGTGTCGAGCCTAATTATCTTCTTGATTGTTGAGAGGTTTTTGTTTGAGTCACGTTGGATCCATGTTCCTAAAGAGTAATCATCATCAGGGGGTTCTAGGGGGGCAACGGTGACTTTTATGAGCACCCCTGAAGCTAAAGATAGATGGAATTTTCCTTGTAAAATATTGTAATTTCGTAGTCAAACTGGGTCGTTCATTAGGTAGATGATATGATGGTAGAAGTTATGTTAATTTAGGGTTTTTTCCCTAGACGACACCCTTCGGTTTGTATGAGGAAATTTTATTGCGGCTATGTATTTATTATTCTAAGCAAGAGAGAGAGAAGAGGTTTTGTGAGAGAGAAGAGGAAATTAGAGTGGATCTGTTGTAGGTTGTATCCCTTCATTTTTTTGGATAATATAAAAGGAAGGACTAGTTGTTTCTTTATGGACGTAGCCCAAATTGGGTGAACCATGTATATTTGTGTCTCGCTTGTTTTATGCATTTATTTAATTTTTTTTATTCAATATTGTATGTGCTTCATTGCTCCATTAATTAATTTATAACAACTAATATCATATCCAAAGGTTTATTTGGCTAATAAACTCGCATGAGAGAAGGGTTCTTGTTTAGAGTGGGAGAAACAACAAAATATGGTAGGTTTAGGGTCACAAAATTTAACGGCCAAAACTACTAATTGTGGAAGATGCAAATGGAATATTATCTATATCAGAAAGATTCATACCTATCATTGAGCAGAAAATAAAAGAAGCCAACGAGTATGACGGATGCAGAATGGGAGATTCTCGATAGAAAGGCACTAAGAAAAATACAGTTGTGTCTGACAATGTCAGTGGCATTCAATATTTCAAAGAAAATAATAACAAAAGTTTTAATAATGGCATTGGCCAAACTATATAAAAAACCCCCAACCTCAAATAAGGTATTTCTTATCAATCATCTATTTAATATGAAGATGTCAAAAGGCAGATATGTTGTTGATCATTTAAATGAAATTTAACGCGGTTACCAATCAGTTAAGTTTTGTAGGGGTAAATTTTGTTGATGAAGTTAGGGCTCTGTTATTTTTGTGCTCACTGACAGAAAGTTGGAATGGCTTACTTATGGCGATTAGTGACTTTGTCTCTCGATCTATTACTTTAAAGTTTGATGATGTTGTTGGTGCCATCCTTAGTGAGGAAATGTGACGGAAAAGATCCGGTGTGACATCAAGTAATGCTTTGGCTACAAATACTAGGGGAAGAAAAATGGAAAAGGGAAGGAGCCCAAGAAATCATAGTAAGTTAGGAAAAGGCATATCCAAATCTAGATCAGGGATAATGTGTTGGAAATGTGGGAAGAAAGGACACCTAAAGAAAGACTGTAGATATCATAGTTGGAAAGGAGATGGAAAAATAAGAGAACAATCATGAATCGAATGTGACAGGTGATGTGTTACAAGATGATTTGATTCTTTCATTAGAAAATATTATTGAGGCCTGGGTGGTTGATTCAAGGGCTTCATTCCATGCTACACCTGATAGGAAACATTTTCATGACTATGTTCAAGGAGATTTTGGACATGTTTGTTTGGGTGATGATAAACCCTGTAAAATCATTGGAATGTGTAAGGATTTTATAAAGCAGCATAATGGAAACCAATGGATATTGAAGGAGGTAAGGCATGTTCGAGGTCTAAAGAAAAATAAAATTTCAACAAGGGAGTTAGATGGTGAAGGTTGTATAACTACATTCACAGACAAAACCTGGAAGGTCACTAAAGGAGCCTTGGTAATAGAAAAAGGAGAAAAGGTTGGTACATTTCATTTATGCAATGGTATTTCTTATTATGTTAATGCTTTGAAATCCACAGGAGTAGATATGATATTAGGGCATCATAGGCTCGAGTGCATGAGGGAGAAAGGGATGCAGATTCTTCACTCAAGAAATGTTTTGCCAAGTTTGAAGCATGTTGATTTGGATTTTTGTGAAAAATGTGTTTATAGGAAACATAAAAAAATCAGATTTATCAAATTTGGGAATGAAAAGAAGAGTGAAAAATTAGAGCTTGTGCATATTTCGTTATTATGTTACTTTTATTAATGATGCAACTAGAAAAACTTGGATTTATTGTGTTCAGAATAAATTTGTTGTATTTGATACTTTCAAGAAATGGAAAGCTTTGGTTGAGAATGAGATAGGAAATAAGTTGAAGTGTCTCAAATCAAGAAATGGAGGTGAATATTGCAGCAAAGAGTTTGATAACTATTGTTTATAGCATGGGATTCATAGAGAGAAGCCAATTCCAAGAACGCCATAGGAAAATGGTATGTCAGAAAGGATGAAAAGGACAATCATGGAGCGTGCAAGGTGCATGAGATTGTATGCATGATTTCCCTTACAATTTTGGGCAGGTGTTGTAGATATTTTTGTTTATCTAATAAACAAAAGGCATTCAAGTTCCTTGGATGTTGGTATTCCAGAGGAGGCATGGACAGTTAAAAAGGTAAAGTACTCATTTTTAAATACTTTCGGTTGTGAAGCCTTTGTTCACATTAATAAATAAAATACAACAAATCTTGAGACAAAATCAAAGAAATGTACCTTTATTGGATATGGTGTTAATGATTTTGGTTATCGCTTATATGATTATGAAAATCACAAAATCATTAGGAGCAGAGATGTCATATTCAATGAAAAGGCCTTGTATAGGATCAAATGTAGGGAAAAAAAAAAGAATACATAGTGCTTGATGAGATCACAGAAAAAGTAAAGGTGTCTGAAAATCATAATATCAGTAGCCACAACAACAACAAAAACCACAATAGCAACAGGCACCTGAAACACTTGAAAGTGGTGTTAGAATATCTACGAGGATAAGTAGACCCCCTGAACGATACTCTCCTTCATTAAATTAGTTGTTGTGGACTGATTCTGGTGAACCAGAAAGTTATGAAGAAGTAATGCCGATAGAAACTAGGAAGGAGTGGGAGCAAGTCATAGAAGAAAAGATGGAATCCTTGATGCATAACCAGAATTGGGACTTAGTCAAGTTACTTGTAGGTGAAATAACATTGCAGAATAAATGGGTTTATATGTTGAAGGAAGAAGATGGAGGTTAAAACAGGTATAAAGCTAGACTTGTGGTGAAGGGGTTTGCACAAAAGAAAGGTATAGACTTTGGTGAATTTTTTTTCTCTTATTGTTAAAATGAATTCAATCAGAACTATTTTAAGTCTAGTGGCAACAGAATATTTGTACCTTGAGCAGTTAGATGTAAAGACAACCTTTCTCCATGGGGATTTGGAGGAAGAAATATATATGCATCATGTATAAGGGTATCAGGTCAAAGGGAAGGAGAAATTAGTGTGCAGGTTGAATAAGAGATTGTATGGCCTAAAAAAAGATCCAAGGAAATGATATCTAAAATTTGACAGGTTTATGTTTGAACAAGGTTATACCAGATGTCATTTTGATCACTGCGTTTATCTTAAGAAACAAAATGATGGCATCCATATTATATTTCTATTGTATGTAGATGATATGCTTGTTGCAAGTTTTAACATGCAGGAAATAAAAATGTTGAAAGGAAAATTGGAAAATTAATTTGTAATGAAGGATTTGTGTGCTGCAAAACAAATCCTTGGTATGAGAATAATTAGAGACAGGGAAATTCGCAAATTAACATTGTCTCAGAGTAAGTACATAGAAAAGGTGTTGGAAAGATTTAATATGAAGAATGCAAAACCAGTTTGTACACCTTTGGCTAGCCATTTCAAAATAAGTAAGAAGATGTGTCCCAAGACTTAGAAAGAGATGAATTATATGTGTAAAGTTTCATATGCATAAGTAGTTGGAAGCTTAATGTACGTAATGGTTTGCACAATGACTGATATTTCACATGCAGTGGGATTTGTAAGTAGGTATATGAACAATCTAGGAAAAGAGCATTGGATGACAGTGAGGTGGATTCCTAGGTATTTGAGAGGTACCACAAATCAAGTATTATGCTTTGGAAGTTTAAACATTTTTATACAGGGATATGTCGATGCAAATGTGGTAGGTGATAGAGATAATAGGAGGAGCACCGTAGGATATGTGTTTGATATAGGTGGAACAACTGTCAGTTGGGTTTCAAAGTTGCAAAACATTGTTGCACTTCAACAATGGAAGCAGAGTATGTTACTGCTACAGAGGCTAGTAAAGAAATGATTTGGTTACAAAGGTTTATGGATGAGTTAAACAAGAAGCAAGAGATGGACAGGTTATACAGTGATAGCTAGAGTGCCATTTATCTTACAAAGAAATCAACATTTCATTCCAAGGCTAAACATATGCAGCTCAAAGTACCATTTCATATGGTCAGTGTTGGAAGATGGATAGTTGAAGCTGGAAAAGATACACACTAGCCAAAATCCTACATATATGTTAACAAAAGTTGTAACTAGAGCAAAATTGAGATCTTGCTTAGTTTCAATTGATCTTCAAGTATGATGATGAAGATGAGAAACAAACAAGTCCAAAGTGGAAGCATTGTACAATAAGTGAAGAAATGGTGGAGTTTCTATAAGAAGTCTCCAAGTGGAAGATTGTTGGGTGTGGGCCTGATTATCTTCCTGGATTTTCAGAGGTTTTTGTTTCAATCACTTTGGATACCTATTCCTAATGGGGTGAAAACATCACCCATTTAATCATTGTGATGGGGATCCAGGGGGGGCCACGATGACTTTATCAACCCACCCCTAGCTAGGGTTCAAGGCCAACACCCCCGAAGCTAAAAATAGATGAAAATTTGCCTTGTAAAATATTGTAATTTCATAGTCAATATGGGTCATTAATTAGGCAGATGATATGATATTAGAAGTTATGTTAATTTAGGGTTTTTTTTCCCTAGAAGGAACTCCCTCGATTTATATGAGGGAATTGTATTACAGTTGTGGGTTTATTATTTTGAGCGAGAGAGAGAGAAGAGGTTGTGTGAGAGTGAAGAGGAAATTACAGCAGAGTCTATTGTAGGTTGTATCTCTTCATTTTGCTGGATAATATAAAAGGAAGGATTGGTTGTTTCTCCATGGACGTAGCCCAAATTGGGTGAACCACATATATCTGTGTCTCTCTTATTATGTGTTTTTGTAATTTTGTTTCCAAAATATTGTATGTCTTTCATTGATCCATTAATTAATTTCTAACACATATAACCAGTAAATGAACAACATATACACCACGATAAAACACCCATCAAAGAAAAATAATAAAAATACAATTACTCATGGAAATACAAGAGGAAAAGAGCTCTTATTAACATATGCAAATCCAACCAAGTTAGGGACTTCCACGTATGACCCGACCATAGATTGGGATGAACCAAATTTCTCTTTCATCCAATCACCCTTGTGTCATATTCCAAGCGTGAATGTGGTATCTCATGGAATAAACCAAGCAGAACCAAATCAGGGCTTCCAGATGCCAAACTGCCTCAACCCTCAACCAATGATTCCGCCTCACGGTCGGACATCACTAACACCAACTAGATTGGTCTCTACCCAAGTTGTTTAGGTCTCTTGATCTTTTGTCCCAATTGTGGCTCTAGGAACTAATAACTCAACCCACAACCTTACAAGACTCCAGAGTGTTTGTCCAATGAAGGCTGCAGGACTAGTAACTCAACCCAAGTTGTTCCAAGGCTCTAGAGCATTTGTTCCAACCAATGACTCCAAGAACTACTAACTCAACCCATAGCCATAAGGAACCTTAGCACTAATAAGAAAAACAAGTGGAAAACCCACAATGCCGTGGCTATCCAGGAAGTGGCAAGAATAGGAAAAGTCACTGACAATCTAGGCAAATCTCCATGACAATGACAACACATTACCAAGAAACAACATGCATGTACCATGCATGTCATAACTAGAAAGGAAAATCATACATGCAACTAGGTACTTGCAAATAAATTTATTTGTAGCCGTTGATCCACCAGCTCCCTTGCATTTTCCTACTTTCCTTTGCCTTCTTTCTCCAAATCCAATGTATGCCAAATTGCTCCAAGAATACTCTAAGTGTGCAAGAGTATGAGAGAGAAAGAGTGAAAATAAAAGATTTTGGTAAATGCAAATATGAAATTAAAGAAATGGTTTTACGCTTTACTACTATGTGGAATAGATATGATATTAGGCATTGAATGGTTGTTTCGTCTAGGAATTTCCACCACCAGTACAAAAGAATAATTAATATAATTTTATTAACAAACAATCAAATCTTAATTATAAAACCTATTATACAAGTAAATGCTTCATAATTAATAAGAGAAAGTTAAGGAAAGAGACTAGAGAAATTATTCAAAAGACATTCAAAAATCAACTCAATAATTCTAACCTTACCGTAAGAAGAAAGTATTATATGAATGAGTATCAAGATTTCATGTTACACAAAAAATTCCAAAGAACTTCAAAGTATGATGAACAAATTATAAATGAGCCTTACCATTTGCCAATATTTGATTAAGAATAGTGTCAAACTATACCATCCATCCCCCCAAAAAATTATTTTACCCTTAAATAAAACATAACATCATAGTTATTACTATTATTAATTAAAATATTTAAATATCATTTACCATAGACTTCTCGTTGGCTAACCTTATTCGAATTACATCATAGTTATTACTATTATTAATTGAAATATTAAAATATCATTTACCATAGACTTCTTGTTGGCTAACCTTATTCGAATTACTTTTATAATGTTAACTTTTACTATGGTGGTCATACCTTTGTTAACGTGCACTAGGTTTATTATTTTTGTCATAGCCTTGGTATTATGTTGATGGTCTCCATATAGCACATTGGCGAATTCTAAAGTTGTGTTCCGTTATATTAATTCTCATGTTTAAATATTTGGCATTGGTCTCTATTACATTTGGTTGAATCCTCACACATATTATCATTTAAACTTCTGACCGTCCTTGTGACTAGGTTCTCAACTGTCCCAACCCTATACGTGGCTTATTCTAGCGATGATATATGCCTTGGTAGATCCACCGTTGGATTTTTAGAGTTTGATACAACGGCCAGTGTGACTTGCAGTTCATTTTGGAGTAACTTCCCTAGGCCCACTACGTTCCTCTCTCTCATTTGCAACATCCCAATATGTCAGATCCAGCTCTACAACGATTACTGAAGCCCTAGCTTAACTTATCACAAATTTGCTCCAAATATTGCACAAATATTGAAGGTAATCATGTTTACCTTCTTCTTGCTAGCAATTTTAATTGGTTGGCTCAGAAAATATTGGGTTCAATCTCTTATTAAAACTATGTTTTATCTCTAGCTACAGAATTCATGTTTCGTCGCTGAGCACTATCGCTCATCAAGGCTGGATTCGCTCGACGTCTCTTAGTCACAAGTAAAAATAAAGTTCCTTATTATTTTAAAAATTAGTTATCGCTTATGTTGCATGTTATTGGGACTTTATAAATATTAATTATCAATGTTGTTTTTAACAATACGTCGAGGTTCTTGTCTCTTTTTTTTTGAGGCTCCAGATAATAAGGGTTTCATTGTTCTTTTTTTTTTTTAACTCCTTTAAAGTTTCCCTTACCTTATTGCATTAGTAATGGGGTTCTTTACTTGTTTTCAAATCTTAAATGTAGGATTTCACCGGTAAAGGAGTTCTCATGTGTACCATGCATTTACTTTGGGCTTCACTTCCACCTTGGATTTCAAGTTCTCATACTACAACTCTTCTTTTTTCAGGTTCTTAACTCCTTGTGCCTAATTTATAATTGCATTCCGCGAATCCTTTTCACTCTTCGCAAGAGAAGTTTACGACCTTTCGGCCTTAGGGTTTCGTCACAGAATTACATGTATGTGTGTTACGTATTTCCAAGATTTCCTCATGAAACCGCTTGGGGTTATATAATACCCCCTTTTAGTCTTTTTAGGCAGGAATTAATTACACAATGTTACTATATGTGTTTGTAAAATTTTTATAACTACCTTCTCAGAATCATGTTACAGTTTTGTCTAAAATGAAGAATTTGGCTTTCAGTTACCCTATCGGTTTATACGATGGTGTTGATGAACATAACAATATTTTTCTTAATGGACGGTGGTTCTGTTTATATTGTTTCTCTAGTTAAATACCCTAACTACTAGGGTTTTTCTGCAACATTTCTCTTGTTCTGCACAATAGTCTATTGTTCCTTCGTTTTACAGTTTGGTACAACAATACTTCATTTGATTCATATGGTATTTTATATGGTTATGGGGCTTATATGATGATTATTTGCTTATATTTGTTCTCAACCCTCATTCCCTCACATTAGGTAGTTGCATGTCAATGCTTTCTTGATAACTGCAATCTTATATGTTTAATTATTTCATGTATTTGTTTCTTATTACGGTAATTTCTATTTAAGTAAATGTTGATAAAATAATGTCCCCGTTGTTGATGGATATAACTCTTGCATTTAATGACTAATTCAGTTTTTATTTCTAACATTTAGATTTATTTACAACATTTCCAGTTTAGTCTTTTATCATTTCTTATTATTATTTTATTACCATTTATTACCAGTATTCTAGTATGTAGGTGGGAAGTGATTTTTCTTTGGGACCTGTTATTCGCTTTTCTGGAAACACACACACACACAGATATAGATATATATATATATATATATATATATATATAATATATATATATATATATTGTGTGTGAGAGAGAAAACATGGATTGTTCCAATAATGGACTTCTGTCTCTTAAGTTTCGAACTAAAATGTTGAATATTAATTATATATAACTATTTACAATATCATACTAGCATATAATTCTTGTTCTATATCACCTTAGTAATTCACATCATGCATATCAAAAACTTTCATAACCATTCGATCAAAATTGCAGACTCTTCTACAAAAAAATATACCATTCATTATAACAAATTATTATTGTAACTCATAGCAGAGTCTTTGTAGAGAAAACCACACCATTGTAATTACAATAAACATTTTGTGTTTTGAAAATCAACATATTAGAATACTTATCTTTTTCCTTAACTATCTGGACCAACCACAAAATCACCAGGAAAGGGAGTGCTCCACCCAAACAATGAGTACGGTATCCACTACCAAAACTTCCCCTGATCCAATTTCACTTGCAGAATAATTATTTGAATAGTGACCATAATAGATCCAACCCTAGACATTCTCTAACCCCACCAAGTCTAGTATCAAAGCTAAAACTGAGCACAAGGGCTTTAGTCCAGATTCCATTGGCCAACCACCTCAAGAATCCCGTTCTTGGCAACATCCTACCTCCCTCAACAATGTCTTGTCCAACTAAGGGTCACAAGCTTACAACTTCATTCTCCTCTCTTGGACCTCCTCCAACTAGGAACCAAGTTCACAAGGTTGTCTCAGCTTTTCTCCCCTCTCACCCTCTTGGCTCCCTTTTCCTAAATAAGATTATTTATCTGTAGGGAGAGGAATAATTGTCTTCTACTTGTCTGGTAAGTGAAACTATCATTTAACACTTTTTCTGGTAATTTTATGGCTGATCATAAGCAATATTTATTAATTAAATTTAGAAAGATAAACATTTATGTTTATCTCTTTTTCATATCTAGGCCTTCTACATGGCCCACCATTTTCCAAGTCATTTTAGTAGAAGTAAATTAAAATATTTACTATTCACTGAGGGGTATTACATCTTCCCCCCTCGAGCAAAATACCAATCTCAGTGTTTCCTAGCCCTCAAAATAGGTTGCAATATGTCTTGCACATAAAATATTCATTTTCCTAGTTAGCCTCTTATCGGATGAAGTGCTTCCACTGCACTTTAACCTAAGTGATTTCTCGCTTTTGTAGCATATTTTCTCTTTAATTAAGAATGTGTGGAGGTTCGACCAGGAACACTCTATCTTGTTCAACGTACATCCACAATCATTATGGTGGTCGTTAATTCCATCAATCATTATTTAAGAACACTATATATATATATATTATATATATTAATATTATATATATATATATATATATATATATATATATATATATATTATTATATTATATATAATATTATATATTATATATATATATATTATTTCAAACTTGATTACAAACACCATCAGTTGTTATTTATGTACCCAGCAAGATTCATCAGCATGCATCACAAATCAACAAAGGTCAGCAACTTGCACTCAATAAGAGTTAGAAACATCATTGTAAGCTCATTAACAATGGCCATAAATCATTTTTACTTACTCAATGGCTATGGAAATCCACAAGGACCCCACCATGTAGTCCCATTATAAATTTTAGACCACGAAGGTACCAATTGCATCTGCACTACTTGCTTAGTAATAATAATATTTCAGAAATTATTTATTTGAATTTAGGCTTCTGTGATCCATATTATGAAAAGTAAGAAAACTTTCGGTAAAAATCACATCATCCAAGTTTTGTTGATGTTTTTCGAACCATCCAGTCTGGTTCGTCATCATGACATGATGAAGAACAAGATTAAATAGATGAAGAGAAATATTTTAGGGTTAGATTTGACTAAATAAATAATATTTTCAATAAATAAATAATTTTAGAATATAATTTTAAATTTGCGTTAACGGAAAATAATTAATCAAAAGTAAAATTTTGATGAAATGAATATCTAAAATAAAAATAATATTTAGGTCAAGTCTAAATAATCAAAACAATAAAATATTAGTAAAATACAACTAATATTTGGGTCAAACTTAAACAATCCAAAATAATAAATTCTAAGCACTTAAAGATAAATAAAAATAATAATTGGTCAAACTTAAATAAAGAATATTTGGGTCAAACCTAAATAATCAAAACACTCAAATAAAAATAATATTTGCGTCAAACTTAAATAATCAAAACAATTAATTCTAAAAACTTAAAAATAAATCAAAATAATAAATGGTAAATAATAATAAGAAAATAATGATGTCGTTAATTAATTAAATAATAATCAATAATCCAATAATGAAAAAACTAATGTAATCATGTTTAGTAGTCAAGATAAAAATACAAATAAATAATAAAAATTAGGAAATTATAAATATATGTATATATATAAAATAAATAAAAATTTAAGAAGAATGGCAGGGATCCAACAAATGCTAATTTTCCAACCATCGTCTTTATTCAGATTGCTTAGCCTCCTTTCAATCTCTATAGCTTCCCTAAACTTACGGTGATGGAAATAATCTATCTTAGCAATGAATTGAGTGCCTTCAATGCATATGCCATTTTTTGTCTTTTCTGTATGTTCTGTTAATGCTGAGGAGTAGTTCCTCCCATGTTTGATGTCTTTGGCATGTTCTTGAATCCTCTAATTTATTGAGAAGTCAGTTTCACCAACCTAGGGTGTTCCACACGAATAAGGGATTACATAAACACCTTTCATATTCTTGGGGTCCGTTGGGTCCTTTTACAGATCTTAGGGAACATTGAATAGTGTTAAGGGACCTAAAGGTTGAGGGAACCTTGTGCTTTCTTAGGATCCTTGCAATCTTGTTAGTGGTCCCTTGTATAAAAGGAAGGTGTACCCAATAAAACCAATCATTGGGTTCTTTTTTAATCTTGGAACCCTTGCCAGCCTTAAGGAAATCCCTAAGACATTGGAGCTTGCTATAACCATTATTTTTGAAAACCTTTAGGAGATGGGTTTTCTCATCTTCAATATGACTTTCATCAAAAAATCTAAATGCATGAGTGGCTAAAGTGTTGAGAACACCCAACTTTTGAGCAAGGAAATGATGGGACTTAGTGTGAAGATACTGCTCCGTGTGAGTTTTCTTATGAAAGGCCTGGTGTGAGAATGATTCATCGTCCTTCTTTGAAATAAGGATGTAAAGAAAAGGAATGCTCTCATTTATTTCACATTCTATAGTAAACTTTATGGAGATCGACTAGTTATTAAGATGATGGAGAAAGAGATACAACTTATCTCGACCATGAGGCTAGATGACGCATGTATCATCCACAAATATCTTCTAAAGCTTTGGTTTGCATTGAGCCGAGGACATAGATTTGGATTCAAAGTCCTCCATGAACAAATTAGCTACAACAGGGTAAACGGGCAAGCCCATGGCAACACCACACGTTTTTCATAGAATTCCCCTTCAAAGCTGAAGAAATTAGAGGTAAGACAAATCTCAACCAATTTAGCAGTATCAGGATCTGCAATACGATTGATGACCTCCCTGGCCTCATTAATGGGGATATTAGTGTAAAAAGAGACCACATCGAAAATCACAAGAAAATCCCCAAGCTCAACCTTATGCCCTTTAACTCATTGACAAACGATGAAGTGTCTTTGACAAAGGACTCTATAAGTCCAACAAGGGGTTTTAACTTTTAGGCTAAATCATTTATTGTTCTTGTTTTTTATGATAGATTGTAGCTAGTGCATTATCATACTAAGTAGAACTAATATTCCTTTATCTTAATTCAAATGTTACATGTGCATTATCCATGCATGAGTAAAGTTTAGGATAACTTCCTTTTTCTACCATATCGAAGGTGGCTATATTGTTGTCTACTTTGTCCAAGTAAACTTAGTTATTGCCATCTTAGGTTGTTTTGCTATTTTCTTTTAGTGCCAACCAAGAGTCCACTTTGCAACATTCCTTCAATGTTGGCCCCTTTTTCATCTTGTATTACAGGTTGTTGATGTAGGTTATACACAATTTTTCTTTTGTG
Organism: Pinus taeda; assembly: GCA_000404065.3. Lineage (NCBI taxonomy): Eukaryota > Viridiplantae > Streptophyta > Pinopsida > Pinales > Pinaceae > Pinus > Pinus taeda. Next base: position 111,001 of record APFE031160932.1, read on the forward strand.
TACAAACATGGGATTTCTCCCTTTTTTCACTTGTGTGTCTATTGATTGTCTCACCCCCACTATGTTACTCTGGTATAGTTCTTTTGTTATATCAGATCACAGCATGTTATTCACTTCATCCAACAAAATATTATTTCAATGTAATTGACATGTGAGGTCTGGTGGAATGTTAGTAAACCATAGTTTTTCCTCGACATGGGAATAGCTAATTATCTTATTAGACCACTCACACAGTAATCATACTGGTTATCATCATTTTTTTTAATTTAAGTTCAAGGAATATTTTCCTTACTTTGTCCCCATGATGGCTTGAAACCAATTATTGGTTCTTTATACACCATCATAATTTCATGACATCAAATATGCCACAACAAAACATTATCAAAGTTCCAGGAAAATTACTTCAACTTACCACTTCCATGATAGATATTATCTTTGTCCTTTGTTCAAGTGGATCTAGTCTTGTCCATATTAATTATCCATCAGTCTTTTAATGTAGAAGCCTTAATCAAGGTTTTATAATTCATTTGGTTTTTATTTGTTTGATTTGTTCCTTTTTTTTCTTCTCCCAATAGACCACCGAGGCTTAAAATCACAAAGTAATACGAAAAGAAACTACTATGACAATTCAAGGGCATAACCTGAAGTAGTATGACATGCTTAAAATCAACAAAAGATAACAAGAAAATTACATCACCAAATCTTACAAAAATACTTCTCCAACATGCCTCACCCCTGAGTTTCTTACAACTTTCTTCTTAGGGTTTGCATTCTTCTTTATTCTGCAAATGATTGATAATTATGTCTAGAGGTTACATGTGATCCCTCTTATTTTTTTAATTTTTCTAAATGCAATCAACTATGGGATCTTCCCCCCTTGCCTCTCTATGTCTGTCAATTTCCTCAACACATCATGTTAGTGTGATTATCTTTACATAATGATTTTGGAAGCATATATTCATCTAATCAATCATTTGACCACACTTCATTTGGGTTTATAAAAGTTATATTGAAGTTCCTTAAGGTACTTATCTATTGGTGCCATGCTGCCCTTTGCATGTCATTAGGCATAAGTGATCGCTTCTATAAATAGGCTACTGAAATTATTTCTATCACAAATTTAAAATCTCCTTATATTCATATGTCACATTTCCTTAGTTACCTTACTCTGTTATCTGCCTGTTTCTCGTTTTTTTTTAATTTTCCCATATCCACCATCAATCCTTTAATTCACATCAGGGAAAAAGAATCCTCATAGTACTTAATATATAGATCCATTGTCATTTTTATCTTATCATGCATATTTACGTATACAGATTTTCCTATGCTATCCTTCTGTAGCTTACACTATTTTCCAAAGCACTAAATAAAAGCATCACACTAGTAATGACCAAGTTAAGAGTTTCCCTTGTAGGTTATGACTATATCATTTGGACTTGATATATATATATAATATATATATATATATATATATATATATATATATATTATATATATATATATAATATATATATATATATCTAGGTGCATCTATTCATGTTTATCCTCATATCAAATCTTTAGATATCATATTTACAATTAGCACTCATTTTAATCCAAATTATCTTACCATCTTGATTTTGAACAGACTTAACCTTCCCAATTGTGAGGCAGTTATAATATAAACCATTTAATGAATCATTCCATGATTCAGTATTATGAGTCTATAACTTACCAAAGTCTTGAGTCCTCCCCCCCCCACCCCGCCCCCCTTGTGTACATCAAGTAGATGAAATTCAAAATTTGTCTGGTTTCTTTTTCTATATTTGGGGATTCATTTCATCTCCTTCCTATCATATTTCTATATTTCGTAATTGACTCCAATCTTGTTCAATTTATACTTACTAAATTTGGTATAAATATTGTATCTTTTTTAGTATCAACAACATTCTCCTGAAGTGCTTCCATGTTTATTTGGTGTCTTGGAGTAACCCCAACTTTTTTATTTTGTATCTTCCAACTTAAAAGTCTCAAATACACTTCTCACTTCACTATTCCTGAGACTAGTCTCCTATCGCAGATTATTATGATAGTTTATCACCTCTTATCTCCATTTCACTAGTTGTTAAACAAGAAACAATTCTCAACTACTTGACTTTTGCAAACCTTTGTGTTGATGGTTTGTGTTATTTATTCCACTGTTGTAATTATTCCTTTTGTGAATCTCTTCATGAAGAGGCATTTCAGTGAGAATGTTTATTAATTCCCTTACTAGTTTCTTTTCATCAATCATGAAATCTAAACTTGTACCAACTAGTTTCTACTCTATTGGACTTATTTATACATAATTTATATTGTTCACATATAGTTTGTTTTTTTTTTGTCATCACTGTTGATGCTTGCCATACTATATGCTAATTCTTAGTTCACTAAAAAGGATTCCAACCATTCCCACCAATCACCCAAGATAATTCCAATTGGCTCATATTTATACATATATTTTGTATTCATAAGTATTCTATATCCCCATTCAATATTTGACAAAATTTACCATTAAGTATGGTTAGACAACTTCCTCAATAAACCATACACCATCTATTTTGGATTTATGTATTACAAGGTTCTCGACCCCCTTTATTCCCTTTTCTAATTTTTATATATTCTTTATTATGTGTGTATTTTTTTTTTTATTCGATTATAAGTCTGAGAAATTGTTTTATTTATTCTGCAATGAGTTTCCAAAATCTTTTTTTTAACATGTCTGGTTGGGGTAGCTCAATTGGCAATGGCCATGGGAATGAAGTCTCACCAAACCAGAAGTTGTTGGGCTCAAATCTTGTGTTATCCCCCCGATTGAGGTCAGAAGTTGGACATGATGAAGATGTAGTCCTACCAAGGTTACAAAAAAAATCTTATTTTTAACATACAATGCCCTTATTATTGTGAGTATTTCACAATGTTGATATAGTCTCTTTCCTTTTTTGGCATGCTTCTCATTCACAAGTAATATTACTCTTTTGTTAGGAATTAAAAATTTATATTTACTAACAAGTAATTGCCTCATTCACTATCTCTGCTAGGTTCTCGATCCACATCTAGTATATGTGCAAAGAGGTAGCTTATACCATTAAGGTGATTACTTTCCAAATATACCTAGTGTAATAATTAAGTATTACTTACCAATAGTATTTTTACCCATTTTATACTTGTCTCCTTCTTCACAATCCATACTGGATGTTTAATTTAAAACATCTTTATGATTATTGATTTCATAAATTATGTATCATAATAATATTTTGTGCAAATTACCAAAAAGGTCTCACAATTATTAATGGTAAATGATCATACCGGTAATCCCAAACTCTTCAAGATTATTTCGCATGAAACACCCCTACCTTCCTTTTTAAACATATCTATGTTATAAGGAATGTCACTATACTTGGCTTAATCCTATATACATCTTCTTATTTGTCTATGCATATACTTCCTCATCATTATAGATCATGAAATTCTCTCTTTTCTCACTATCCAATAATGACAGGATATGATTTACTAATTCTCATGTATTATTAAATAAATCTTCCAGACAATTGTTTGTTCCCCTAGGCTCCTAACATATTAGTTCTTGTTGATAAGGGTACCTTAGCAATAATTCGATTAGTATTTTGACAACTTAACTTACGTAACAAAATTTATTTCAATGTACTCACAATAGGATTCTTCATAGAATTTATTTGATTTCTCATTTAATGGTTCTTTCGCCAGCTATTAATTGTTGATTTTTACCCTCAGTTTTATATTGTTTAAAACATAATAGTGGATATCGACCGAAGTTCTTCACCTAGCTACACCCATATCTCTAGATTTGATTTAGGTAAGGGTGAAGAATTTGGTCATGTAGGTGGAGTTGTCATATTCAAATTCTTCTTTTCTATGGAACACAACACAGTTTGTTACTATTTTCCCTTAAATAGGCCACAACATTGAACTCTTCAACTCTGATACCACTTGTAACAACCATCCTAGAAAGAAATTCTTTTACCCTTAAATAAGACATAACATCATAGCTATTACTATTATTAATTAAAATATTAAAATATAATTTACCATAGACTTCTTGTTGCCTAACCTTATTTGAATTAATTTTATAATGTTAACTTTTATTATGGTGGCCATACCTCTCTTAGTGCACACTAGGTTTATTGTTTTGGTCCTAACATTGGTATTATGTTGATGGTCTTCATATAGCACAGGTTATTTGGTGAATTCTAAAGTTGCACTGCATTATATTAATTCTCATGTTTAAAGGTTTGGAATTGGTCTCTATTACATTTGGTTGAACCCTCACCCATCTTATCATTTAAATTTTCGAGTATCCTTTCGACCGGGTTCTATATTGTTCCAACCCTGTACATGGCTTCTTCTAGCGATGATACACGTCAGTCGATCCATCGTTGGATTTTTAGGGCTTGATCTGATTGTCAGTGTGACTTGTGGTTCATTTTTAGGTAGCCACCCCACGCCCACTATGCTCTCCTCTCTCATTTGTAACCTCCCATTCTATCAAATCAAGCTTTGCAATGATTACTCAAACCATAGCTTGACTTATCAAGAATTTTCTCTGGCTATCACATAGAGATTGTAGGTAATCATGTTTACCTTCTTCCTGATATCAATTTTAATTGGATGGGTCAGAAAATATCAGGTTAATTCTCTTACTGTAATTGTGTTCTATCTCTAGCTACAGAAATAGTGTTTCGTTGTTGAGCGTTATCACTCAACAAGGTTGGATTTGCTCAACGCCTCTTAGTCACAAGTAAAAAAAAAGGTTGCTTATTATTTTATAGATTAGTTATTACTTTTGTTGCATGTTATTGGAACTTTTCCAATATTAATTATCATTGTTCATTTTAATATTATGTCGAGGTTCTTATCTTTGTTTTGCAAGACTCCAAGTAACAAGGATTTCATTGTTTTTTTTAACTCCTTCACATTTTCCATTACCTTATTTTGTTAGTAATGGGGCTCTTTACCTATTTGCAAATCTTGCAAATAGGATTTTGTCGGTAAAAGGGTTCTCATCTGTACAATGCATTCACTTTGGTCTTCACTTCCACCTTGGGGTACAAGTTTTGATACTATGATTCTTCATTTTGCAGGTTTTTTTGCTCCTTTTTCCTAATTTATAATTTCATTCTACAAATCCTTTTCTCTATTTGCAATAGTAGTTTACAACTTATTGCCTTTAAGGTTTCTTCATAGAATTATATGTATATGTTTTTCATATTTCTAGGATTTCCTCAATGAAACCACTCTTTATATAATAACCCCCCTCCCCCCCACCTTTTAGTCTTTTCAATTCGAAATTAAATTGCGCAATGTTACTATATGCGTTTGTAAAATTTTTATAACTACCGTCTCAGAATCCTGTTATAGTTTTGTGTAAAATGATGAACTTGGCTTTCGACTACCCTGTCGATTTATACTATGGGGTTGATGAACATAATTATATTTTTCTTAATGGATGGTGGTTCTGTTTATAATGTTTTTTTAGTTAAGTACCATAACTACTAGGGTTTGGCCCCGACATTTCTCTTATTTTGCACAATAGTCTACAGTTCCTTTGTTTTATTCAACAATTTGGTATGACACCACTTTGTTTGCTTCATATGGTATTTTATATGGTTGTTGGGCTTATATGATGAGTATTTCATTATATTCATTCTCGTCCCTTAAACCCTCACATTAGGTAGTTTCATGCCAATGCTTTATTGATAATTAAAATATTATATTTTTAATTATTTGATGTATTGGTTTCTTATTCCTTTAATTTCTATTTAAGTAATGTTGATAAAATATTATACTCATTATTGATGAATACAACTCTTGCATTTAATGACTAATTCAGTTGTCCTCTCTAGCATTTAGATTTATTTACAACGTTTCTAGTTCAATCTTTTATCATTTCTTATTATTATTTTATTACCATTTATCACCAGTATTCGAGTAGGTAGGTGAAACCTAATCTTTATTTGGGACCTATTATTCTCCTTTTTGGAACGCTTATATATTTACACACATAAATGTGGACTGTTCCAGTAATGGACTTCTATCTATTACATTTGGAACTAACCAATTTCAATATTAACTACACATAACTATTTATAATATCATAGTAGTGTATAATTCATGTTTTGTAGCACATTAGAAATTCACATGATGCATATCAAAACCTTCCATAACCTTTCTGTTGAAATTGAATATTCTTCTATGGAAAACGTATACCATTCATTATAACCAATTATCATTGAAACTCATAACAAAGTCTTTGCAAGGAAAACCTACACCACTGTAATTACAGTGAAAATTTTGAGTTTTGGAAATCAACAAATTAGAATACTTATATGTTTCCTTAACTGTCTACACCAACCAAAAAATCACCAAGAAATGGAGTGCTCCACGCGACCAATGAGCATGGTATCCACTACCAGAACTCACCTCCAGCCAGTTTCACTTCCAGAACAATTATTTGAACATCAACCCTAATAGGTCCAACCCTAGACATTCTCTGACCCCACCATCTCTAGTCTCAAGGATAAAATTGAGCACACATGATTTAGTTCAAATTCCATTGGCCAACTAGCTCAAGAATCCCTTGCTTGGTAGCATCCTGCCTCCATCAACATCGTCCTATCTGAGGGTCACAAACTTCTAGCTTCATTCTCGTCTCTTGGACCTCCTCTAACCAGGTATCAAGTTCACAAGGTTGCCTCAGGTTTTCTTCCCTCTCACCCTCTTAGCTGCCTTTTTCCAGTTGAGATTATTTATCTCTAGGGAGAGGAATAAATGTCTTCTAACTGTCTGGTATGTGAAACTCTCATTTAGCAAATTTTCCCGTAATTTTATGGTTGACCATAAGAAATATTTATTAATTAAATTTAGAAAGATAAAGATTATGTTTATCACTTATTCATACCCAAGCCTTCAACATGGCCTATGTGGCCTACCATTTTCCAAGTCATTTTAGTACAAGTAAACTAAAATATTTACTATTCGCTGAAGTGTATTACACAAACCCTTGCAATGAGATAAAGATAATGTATCAACAAACCATGTTAAAATTTTGAGCCCCATCATTTAACTGTAAGTGGTATCTAACCTTAATACCAATTTGAACTGGTTTGACAAGATACTTGAGAAGTAGATCTTCTACTCTCCACACCCAAGTTTAGATCCCTGTAAAATTATGGCTTCTTATGAAAAGGTTAGAAAAATAAACATTCCCTTAAATGGAACCCCACTTGTAAGTATGTCTTAGTATATGCTAATCCAAATTATATATTTTGTCTTAATATTTGCTTATCCAAAGTATATATTTTTTAGTATGAGGCCAAGAGTGCCAGTGAATACAACAATATTTTTTATCATCATCTCACTTGCAAGGAATTGAACATGGGTGATAGAGATAACAATCATTCCACCCAACCATCATAAATAACTGAAGTTAATTCTCTCTCTTTCTAAATATAAATTTTAATCTTTTTATTTAAAAAATAAATAAATAAGGAAAAAAAACTAATCATAAATAGATTTAATTATATATTTTAATTTTATTTATTAAATTTTAAAATTAATCTAACAATTTCAAACATGTTTTTATTTAAAAATAAAATTAGGCCTTTCATCAAAATGTAATAAGTTCCTATTAAATTTACAAATTAGAAATAAAAATTAAAAAGTGAGTGAAATTTTCGTTATGCGAAACCAGAAAGTAAATATTTTTTATTTCTTCATTCGTTTTACCGATGCGAACATAAATGAACCTTCGATTGGGGTGATTTTACCCAGTGATTTCAGAAACGAGTTGCCCAACGACCCAACAATCGGGGTTATGTCGGTAATTTTTTACCGTTAATGTTGAAATGAAAAGTTATCTCTACAAACCATGACATAGGAAGGTTCATATCATACTTTTTAGAGTGAGGTCACTCTTGACACGTAGGAAAGTTCACATGGGTTACACCAGTCCAATTTTTCCGGTCTCTCCTTCCACGCAACTCCATTTTCTTTCTTTCTTTTACTTGCTTTCATATTCTTATTATTTAACCAGCGGGCCCTCCCATTTCTCATTTGCATCCCCAACATTGTTCTTTTTCTTGCTCTTTGCTTTGTGTTGATTAGGGATTCCATTACTTGTATTCTTGTTTTCTAATTCCACAACGATCACAACAGTTGCTCAGGTAGTTCGTTGCATTCATTGTAGCCTCAAATTTGTAGGATAAGATGGAGGGTACAACTATAGCACAGTTGAATATAGTTATTTTCACTTTGATCTTCATGGTTTCCATTGTTGGAGTGAAGGCTTAGGATAGCTCCTCTCCCATGAGAAATGTTGAGTGGAATACAATATTAGTTATTGTTTACTTTCTACAAATTGCATACAAATTTTTTCTAATTGATCAATGTTGATCTGTTGTTATAGGAATGACAATAGATCAAGTAATTATGTACATTCTCATATTTGTTGCATTGTTTCTCACTTATTTCCTCCATTAATTCTCATCATTTTTCAAATTCTCATTGAGGGTTGGTGGATGTAATAGGCTGGTTGACTTCCATGACGATACTGACGATACTTCATCATAGATCTGCAGGGTTCATATTTGTGCTTGCCTGTATAACAATTTTGTATATTATTACTAATATTCAATTAATTAGAAATGATTTGATTCTAATCTATATTGTTAGCGGGACATTTGTGTTTTCTATTTCTATGAAGGAGCATAGAATCTATGAAACGGGCTAATTTGGCTAATTAAGGTATTTGTGTTTCTAACCATTGCCTATTGAGCATGCAACAATCTAAGACCATGGTTCGACACAGGATTTTTTTACAACTCCATCCATGGTACATTGGATTTAATCCACTTCGTGATACTCCAAAGAACAATTATGTCTGGGTGAAATTTTCATGTTTACCACTAGAATTATAGACCAAACGTGTGCTTAAACAAATAGGATATGCAATTGGATGGTTTATATACATTGACCCAAGTCGTTTGGGTGCTCGCGATAAAGGGGTGGCATGTATTTTAGTTGAACTAGGTTTCTCGGGTGAGCTCCCAAAACATATTGATTTCGCATGGAATCAAATGCTACACATACATTGGCTTGATTACTGGGGTTTACCATTTATATGTCTACTCTACCACCATATTGGACACATGTTGGATAGGTGCCCTAGAAGACATTCACATAATACTAGAGGTCGACATCACGGTGGATGGTGGATGGATCTTCTTACTGGGGATAGAGCACTATAGGTCTGAAATTTAGGTATTGATGTCCCCCCCCCCTCTAGGCTCTCTCCATTTTGTCCCCCTGAAAACTGTCCAGATATCCCCTCAACTTCCAATTGTCCTTCTGAGCCATCACCTCACACTAACCCTCCTCTGACGTACTCTGCTCTTACCCTGAATCAAATATCCTCCCCACTATACTCAGAATACCCTCGGGTTGACCACTCCCCACACAACTCGGTTGGTAGGGATATTGAATTTTTGATGGTCAATCCAACCATGGACCTTCCTGTTCTTACCATCCACCACAACTGGCCACATAAATCCCCTCCTTCCATTGGCCTGAATTCAGTTCGCAATATAATTGTTAGGTGAAATGGGGGTAGGGGATCCCAACATTACAAGAAAGGTTCAATGGATAAATCCCTTCATTTTTTTTAATCTTTTGATTTGAGAGACATCCCTATCATCTCAACAAATTTCTCACGGGCCCTTGGAACAAAGAAGCATGTTAATGGGAATTCATAATGAATTGAATTTCTTTGAATTGTAGAGGTTTGGGGGATTTTTCAAAGCGACTGGCCCTCAAACACCTATTTGGGTCTATTCGACCTTTTATAATAATGTTACAGGAAACAATTCCTGCGTTTCACAGAGTCATTTCATATTTTAGTCATTTTCTTCCAAATTGACATATGGTTGCAATGGATGCCTATGGATTATCTAGGGGCACTGTTGTCCTATGGGACCCCATAGGGGCCTCTCTGCGCACATATAATTTTTTTTGTTTGTATTTTTTTGTCTGGATATGTTCATGGGGTTGAAAATATACTGCATTTCCTAAATCTATATGCGTCATACAAACATAGAAATTCTTTTTGGGATTGAATGGAGGCATGTGATATCCTTAAAGTTGGATCTCTCATTATGGGAAGGGATTTTAATGCCACTATTTCCAGAGAGGAATGTTGGGGGTCACAATTAAAATGAGATACAGTGGTAGACATATTACAATACATTTCTTATTCTAAACATTTGGTAGATGTCACACCCTCCTTGCTCTCCCCTACTTGTAGCAATGGAAGATCTGGGGAGAATTATATTGGGAAATGTTTGTACCAGTTCTTGGTACATGGGAATCTCATTCAAATACTAGGAAATTGGAGACCCTGGGTCGACAACACATTTATATATAACCATCTCCTCGTCATTCTTCACTGGCGGATGGAACATACTCGATTGGGCATTCCTTTTAAATTCAATAGGGTATGTCTAGAGGATTCACATGGCTTTCAGTTAAGAGGGATGATGATATTTATCCTATGACAAATATCTCTAAGAAATTAAAATTACTCAAAATCGAGTCAGAATCTGGGAAAGATAAAAGAAAAAATCACTATCCAAGGAAATCAAAGATGTTTTGCATGAGATGATGTGCATTCAGAAGGATGTGGAGCAAGGAATCCCTTCCAATTCCATGCGGGATAGTCTGAAAACCCTAGAAAAAAGACGAAGACATATTCTTCAGATTCAAGAAACTACTTTGAGACTTAAAAGTAGAGTATTATGGCTTAGGGAGGGGGATAAGAATACACACTTCTTCCATAAATATGCAAACCGCCGAAAAAATATTTATACAATTTGGCATATTCTTGATAGGAATGGCGAGAAGGTATATTCGACTCGGGAGATACAAAGAGAAGTTGTACATTTTTTTGAGGCTTTTTATCAAGCAAGAGTGGATGTAGATATTTAAGACCAAATATGGGAAACGATGGAATACCCACAAATGTTCAATGAGGAACAAAATGTTGTATTGTATAACCCAAACTCCACATATGAAATACTCTGGGTACTAAAATCCTTCAAAAAAGATAAATGCCCGGGTCCGAACAGATGGACGATGGATAATTTTCTACACTTATTTGAATTGATGGAAAAGGAATTGTTTTGGATATGGATGAAGAAGTGAGGATTACTTGTATGATATCTGGAGTCGTTGGGTGCGGGATCCCCCAAGGGTAGTTTTGGGGTTAAAAGCCCATATTTTGGTCAATTTTTGTAATCCAAGTGTAAATACCCCACATTTTGTGGTTGCAGAGCGCGTAGGTGTTAAAGAGTCATAAGGTTGTCCGCCCTTATTTTGGAAATGTAATGTCGGTTGTAAAAGATCTACCCATGGTCCGCGAACCATGGGATTGCATAAAATTTGCTAAGCTCTAAGTAGTTAGAATAATGAAGGATTGAACATGTAAGATAGTCATAGCTTTAGAGCAAGAAGTCTAAGTCTTGGGTTGTAGCATATGTAGAGGCTCTGGAGCTGAGTGCGCAGAGGCCTAGGATAGAAGTCCGCAGCTGAGTGCGTGGACCCTTGCAGCTGAGTACATAAGGCGGGTTGAGTCTGCAATCATCCAGAATTATCAATAAATAGAAGTATTCTACAATTCCCGTGTCTTTATTTCATGTTTATGCATCTTGTTATGTTAGGTATGAATTTCACTTATAATGCTTATATGATGCACGAATGTACGTAAATGTGTTGGTTAAGTGAATGCAAGTAAGAACATATGTTTATGTGAAGCTAACTAAGATCGGTTAATAAGATAAGTAAGACATTTTGCATAGTTTGGCAGATATCGCAGTTCACTACCCTAGTAGTGTGAAAGTCCTTGAACCACAAGTTAGAGCTGCACAAAAACTAACTGTACCCTTTCGCGAAGGTACTAAAGGGTGGAACAGAGGGCTAAGCAACCTGCATGAATGTAGGTATAACTGGAATAAAACGACATCACAACCATCTCAAGGTTGTGGAAACTTGGTTCCATTATCCCCCCATACTGCTTCGAGTGATACTTCTATCCGTGCTCCACGGGTTGATGCCGAGTGGGCCAGTAGTGTAGGAATTTGTTTGGCTAACTAGCGTAAACCTGGGTCAGGCCCCCTCAAGCCAACAAATGGTTCCATTGTCGAGACTGGTATTTGCATAAGAGATGTGTGCTGTCGTATCATTGGAATCTAACTAAGAAAGAAATTGAAGGGTGGTTGGACAGAAAGATCCACGAGTTTGTGGCACAAGAAAACAGAAATCTGTGACTAATAAAAGAACAGTGGCTAGAGAGTTACCTGTCTACGGAAATCCACAAAATCGTTTTCACCTCCTTTCCAGTTGAGCTGTATGAGTGGATCACAAAGCTAGTGGATAGGCAAGGAAGGTGGAGGCTTGACAGTCCTATTGTTTAGACCCCGGAGTTAGTACGAAGGTTGGAAGCCTCGAAGGACAAGATTGCTCGTGTTGTCAATCATTGGCTCAATCACGTCATAGGAGGATTTGTGACTGAATTCGCGGTCGACAGCTTAATCAGCTATAGCGAGGCGGAGTGACACTTTTCAAAGGATCGCGTACATAAATTTTTTGAATACTTGGATTAAAATTTTGTTGTGTGAAAAATGGCTTATGCAACTACCTTGATGTTTGGGACTACACGAAGCAGAAAAATTTACAGAAATGAAGAAAATAAGGGTCCGAAGTATAGCCCCTTGATTTCACCTCCTTGAAGGGATGAAGAAGGGATAATGAAGGTCTCTGCATGAAGAGCTATACAGTTAATAAGACAAGGATTCCTGCAAATACCACCTCCACCCACACCACCTTCGACTTCACCACCATTACCTCCAACTTTACCCGTACCAGCTCCACCTCCACCGCGGTTCAGTATGGCAAATACAATGAAGTTTCCTTTGTTCAAATGCTTGGGAAATGAGGACCCAAACCAATTCTGGTTCATTGTTAGGGCTATATGGGTAGCTCAAGGTGTTATAGATGATCATATAAAGAAAGAAACACTAGTTAGTGCTTTGTAGGATCGCACGCTAACCTGGTATATTAAGTACTCTAACGATAACCCGAATGCTGGAGTAGCAGACATCCAGGCAGCACTAAATAGAGAATTTAGTAGGTCTAAATATGAAGCACAGTCGATTGTGGGATTCAAAGAGATCACGATGCAACCAAGTGAGATGCCTTAGGAACTAGATCAGAGTCTAAAATGTACAATCCGTGAAGCCAACATAAATTTGACAGATGGACATCATCGTGAGTGGTTTATGGCTTTGCTACTACCACACTTAAGGAGTTTGTTGTCGCAACAAAATATAACAACTCAGGCAGAGGCCTTGGAGATTTCCATGAGACTACATGAGACTCTGATGCAAGATCCTAATCTAGGAGTCTAGCAGATCCATGCGTCGCTGAAGAATCTGTGCCTGGAGATGCAAAGTCTAAAGCAGGACAGGACAATTCGGCTAGAGGTAAGCAAGGAGGTATGATGCTTAAAATACAAGAGTTAGGGTCATCACAAAGACCATTTCTCAGTCTTTTCAAACTACATTATAGGAGGAGGGCTGATGCCTTTAAAACCATAGGCTCAAGCAATACCTAGCGCGAGGCCTGCATTATGGTGCGTTACTTGTCAAGTAGCTAGAAAACATGCCACGGATAACTGTCACTTGCTATCGAAGTATGTGCAAGCACCGCAATAACTGTTCTACAACTTTTGTAGGTCGGTAGGACATGATGGGTGATGCCAAGGTTGCCCCGCTTACACCCACAATATGTATGTAAAATGCATAAACACATTTGTCCTAGGAATTTAACTCACCAAGGAGTCAAATCCTCAATATTAAGGTTAAGGCCCCCTTTTATACTCTCATGTGGAATGATTTATAGGCTAACTAATTCTAAGCCTTAATCCACCTTTTCCTTTATATCAGAACTCAATCAACCCGCTTAAACCTTCATTAACCTTTATTTATGACTTTTCATTCAAATCCTTCCTATTGGGACATTTAAAACCCTTCATAACCTTTATAAAACCTTCACTAACCCTTTAGCTACACATATATGTATTTTAATGCATAAACCCTTCCTTCCTTTGATAAAGTTGGATTTATACATAAAAACCCCATATATCTGCTCTTAACCCTTTATGACCATTAACAAAGGAATTAATTGCCAAACATACATTTTTTCCTTTATACGGCCTCTACACGTTTTTCGAGGATTCACCTTTATCGCTGATCGCAATAGGGTATTGGCTCCTCTGCAGGTTTTCGTTAACACTAGCTCTATCGCATCTAATATGTGATAATGCACTACTGGATCTCAATTATTATTAACCGCACCTCAATACTTTATCATGTCTGCCTTATTGCATTTCCTCCAAACTCGACTTTACAAAGGAAATACATGAAACACTGCTCCCAAAGCTTAAGACCGAAACTCAAATAGAATTGAGTCTGCCTCTATAAACTTTTGGGTCTGCGCCTTTCAACCATTGCCGAAGTGCTCCTCCTTCCTTCCACCGATTTTTGATTAAATCAATCACCATCATCCATTTCCTTACTCGATCCAACGATTTACATTGGTTTCAGGTTGACAACGCACATGGGATTTAACCACGCAATAAGCGATTTTACCTTCCTCCCTTGTACTACATGTCTTCCACTGAATGGGATTGGATGCTCGACCCTCAATACTACTTACCGTTTCTTCACCGCTCAAAATACCACTTAAGGCTTGTGAAACCACCCTTTCATTGTGTTAACTCCTGCACTTTTTCACATGCGATGACCGTCAATCTACTCCATCGGTCAGTTCCAATAGATCCTTTAGGTTCCTCTGTTGTTTAATCGGGACCGTTGATTGCTGAGATCCAATGGTTTCTCTGCGCCAATGCCTCACTTCTCTGCTCATCCCTTTTACTTAGACTTTACGCTATTTTCATTGGTTTCTCTATGATTTTGGGGTTTGTTTTGGGTTTTCACTCTTCTGCTTCCTCAGAGCTTAACCCTGCGATTTCTCGCTTTGTTTCCTCTCTAGAGCTTCCTCTTATTCTTTAGCTGGATTCCAAGTTCCTTAATGACTCCTCTGAATCGTTCTCTCCTCTCTGCGCATTCTATAGAGCTCTGTCTGCAACCCTGTTACAGAACCTGCGAATTATTAACTTACATATAATACAATCACTCGATATTCATTCCACACATCTATACAGTTTTGGAATGAATCTTTGTATAAATAAATATAAACAATTGATTACATATCAGAGACTCTCTGTCTCTCACATGCCTGATCTTCAACTATCAGTGGCCTCCTTCCTCTACTCTACCCGTAAGCTTACATTTATACCAGAAACCTCTGTTGAACTAATTTTGGTTCCCCTCCTAAATCTACTAAACTGATTCCTAAATCCTCTATGTCCACTTCTAATTTCATTTAATTCCTAAGAACTTTGTCTAGTTCCTCTAATCATGAACTAATTTAAGAGTTATAATTGACTTCTAAATCTTTTTTCTTTATTAACCACTCATGTTCTCCTTTATTCGAGAGAATTTACAACTTCCTCACATTATCTAATTAATTCCTATTCTACCTACACAAAGCCTAAATATTACATTAATTCATCACTTAGGAATCCAACTTCCTTAAAATACATGACCCACTATGTCTACTTAATTACAATGATTTTCCTTGGGTTGAATGCTCTTGCATCAATGAGCGTGCTTGCAAGAGCTATGAATTGATGATGGACTGAAATCCCATCTACTAGGTTCAGGCTGAAATGCGGCCCCTTGACCAGAATATAGGGATGGCACAGATGAGGTCGAGGTGGAGGAGGACCTAGTAGAGGTCGAGGATAGTTGATTTGCTACAATTGCAGAAGAACATGACACTATGCCCGCGATTGCACTAATCCAACGCATCCGTCATGCAAGTATTGCATGTTGTTTGATCATGAAATAGAAGATTGTCCTACACTAATAGCTAGGATATGTGACAAAGGGGCGCTACCGCCTTCCCCAACTCAAAACTTGCAGATGATGAGGTCTGGGCCACGCGAGGAAGATCCGAACGTAAATATAGTGCTCCAGAGAGGAATGGCGATGGGGGATGACAAGGGGAAACAACCAGAAGACGGTACATGGGTTCGCAAGGCCTTGGTGAAAGAGGTTGAGTTTGATTTGGAGCGCGCTTGGGAAGCATTCATGGAAGCTAAGAAGAGCTTCGCTAAGGCCTCCACTTTAGGAAGCAAGGATAAGCCTGAGTCAAAGATGGACCCCTCTATGCTCACAACTTTCTTGGAACCCTGTATGAAGTTATTGCGCCCCAATAAGGCTATAAAAGGGCTACAATAACTCATCAATAGATGCGCTGGAAACATGCCAAGTGAGCCGCACATATTATGAAAGATTGGCAAGCATAAGACAAGGACAGGACGAGAGATGAGACTAACCACACAAATAGGAGAGTGTGAAATGGATCAGGTCATTTTGGACCTGGGGTCAGATGTGAATGTCCTACCAAAGAAGACTTGGGAGCAAATGGGGAGACCTATGCTGCAATGGTCTCTGATTCAGCTAAGGATGGAAAATCAACAGAAAATCATACCTATGGGGTGGAGGCAAGGGATGACTATGGATATTGAGGGAGCGAGCGCACTGGAAGATTTTGAAGTAATATAGATTGTGGATGATAACAACCCCTACCCCGCACTCTTGGGAATTGAATGGGCTATTGATATAAACGGGGTAATCAAACTAAAGAAGTGAAAGATGATATCTGAGAAAAAGTCGTTGCACATAATAATACCCCTCGATCCTTCTGAGGGATCGCGTTATGCTGAACCAGTACGCGAGTATGAGAGTGATGAAGATCTAGACTGTATCTATAAGATAACATCGCGAGACCAAGATTAGGTGAATCTTGCACTTTGGACTCTGACGAAGAAATCGAATGCTGGCAGAATCTGTTACATGGAGTAACTATGCTGAATTGCAACATGATGACTCGGTCGTTGCATTGTGTGTCATCAACGGAAATAAATCTGCCTATTTATGATGGTCTAAATGAGGTAGATATATTTTTGGATGCATTTGAAAGGGAATTGCTAGAAAATCAGTGCTTCCAAGCCTTGGACTAGGCACTGCATGCTACACCCGCAAGATGATGGGGTACGCACAAGGGAATCTTTGACGATTGGTGCAAATGTAGGAGGATGACGAGATCACGATTTGGGAAGCCTAATATGTGACTAACAGACAAGTACAATGGATAGAATGATCCACACGTGCATCTAGCCAAATGGATGTAGGATTATGGAGAAAAGCCACAACTTGAGTGGGTGCACCTGTTCTTTCATACCCTAGATGTTATCCTAATGAATTGGTATATAGAAACAGAGCTCCACCATGGGACAGGTGAATGGGATACCCTGCACGAAGGATTCATGATGACATTCAATTTTGAGGACGAGTTTGATAGTATTAATGAAACGCTACAAGAGGTGAAAGCAACTATCTTTAGGATACCACAAGATCCTTTAGACCTGATTCAGCCTAAATGGGCTACTTAGTTGAGTCATGTGCTCAAATTTTATAATGTAATTGCTAAAGATGAAGATGAGGATCCGTGGAAGATTAACATTTCAGAAACAAAAGGCCACCGTGAGTTCAAGGACCACAAATTGAGAACCCTGATATAATCGCGCAAGTGAAAACTAAATAGGTGAACATTGGTAAGGAGGAAGAACCCAAATTCGCAAATATTGGAGACTACTGGGAGGACGTGATGGTGGATAAGGTTGTTGAATTTCTCCGCGAATACCAGGACTTATTCCCTACCAATTTTACGGATCTAAAAGGAATAATTGGAGATCTAGGAGTGATGAAGATCACATTAAAACCCGATGTGAAGCTAGTTAAGCAGAGGCCTTACTGCCTAAATCTGAAATACAAGGAGGAGGTCCGCTTGGAGCTAGACAAAATGCTAGCAATAGGCATAATTGAGCCTATGGAAGAATCTGATTGGGTAAGTCCAATGGTGGTTCAAGAGAAGAAGTAAAAGGATGAGATAAGGATATGCATGGATCTCAAAAAATTGAATGACGTTTATGTTCATGATCCTTTCCCAACTCTGTTCATAGATGAAGTGTTGGACAACGTAGGCAGCTAGGAAGCATATTCCTTCACTAATGGGTTCTCTGGGTACCACCAAGTCAAAATCACACTGAAGATAGGAGCAAGACAACCTTTGTGACTAAGTGGGGTTGTTTTCAATACACTATAATGTCGTTTGGATTGAAGAATGCACATGCTATATTTTCGCATGTGGTTGTTGCGACATTCAAGGAATTTATTCATAGGTTCTTGGACGTATATTTTGATGACTGGACTATATTTGGGTTGGTTAAGTGCCATGTAGTGAGCTTTTGCTTGATGTTGGATACTTGTTGAAGATATCAGATCACGCTCAACCTCAAGAAGTGTCTGTTTTGCATTCCTTTTTGGAACTTATTGGGGAATGTGGTGTTCCAATAAGGACTAATGGTAGACCTCGTGAAGATCATGGTGATATTGAACTTGGAAGCGCCGAGGAGTGTGAAATAGATGCGTGTTACTTTGGGACATATGGGATATTACACAAAATTTATCAAAATCTATGCCTAGATCACTGCACTGATGGAAAAATTGTTGAAGAAGGATGTCATGTTCTGCTGGAACAATGACTGTAAGAAAATCTTGGATATATTGAAAGAAAATATGGTTACCCTGCCGATTCTAGTCTTCCTGGACTGGAAGAAATAATTTCATGTACATGTTGACACGTCATGTATAGCAATGGGGGTAGTACTAACACAAGATGGCGGAGAAGGCTTGGACCACCCTATCGCGTTCGCAAGCCACAAAATATCCAAAGCAAAGAAGAACTATTATACCACTGAACGCGAGGGGCTAGCTATGGTGTTGGAAATAATACTGAGAGGTGGGGGTGAATCAGTATTAGAAAATCAATAACTTTTTCATTTCAATACTCAAATTCATATACGCTACTTCAGTTAAGGGAACCCGCGTGTACATGCAACTACGTTTAATGCAACTAGCATATATCCAGTAAAATTATGATTCAGTTAATATATTGTATGTTGATCTTTAATTAGTGCATCAGAACTTCATTAACCATATAAACAGTAACCAGGTGTAGTAAAAACAAAATCGATCATCACACATACGAAACACACATGAACACCATGATAGAAGGTAGAAACCCAATGCGGGACAAAAACCACCTGTTGTTGTTTTCTTTAATGTAAGAAAACCTATTTACAATCTTGTATTGGCACAGACTCATACCACTACGTAGGCACCCACCTGCAGAAGGTTACAACCTTCTCTCATTCTCCAGCTTCTATTGGAAGGGAGCTACAACCCCCTAGCTCTTATACTAGCCTATTTATTTACTAGTACATAGGCACCGTCCTATAGAAGGCTATCACCCTCTCCTATTTTCCAGCTGCTGTTGGAAGGGAGCTCCAACCCCCTGGCTCTTGTACTGGTCGATATGTTTACCAGTAGGTAGGCGCTGGTCTACTGAAGGTTCCAACCTTCACTCTTCCTCCAGGGACCACATTTCATAAATTTTCATACTGTATCCATCAATAAAATCAACGCACAAAATCAATCACCACTACAGTACAACCATCAACCACATCTACATCATTAATCTCTGAATCAGCCAACAACTGAACCACTGAAACCCTGTCATCAAACATAGTCACCAGAACATAGAGCAAAACCCAAAACTCTGCAACAACAACCAGATCCAACTACAACTTCAAATATCATATTTCATTGTGTATACACTACTCTGATGAACCCAACCAGCGTGTATACACACTTTTACCAAAGCGAACCCGTGTACAAATCTACAAGTACTAACTTATAACTTTGTAGCTATTCCAGACATCAATCATACCCAGATCATAACATTTACATAATAAACATGCGTCAATAATTCCGATCTAGTCTATCCATGATCAAACCACACAAAGATAAGACATTCCAAGCCTTAGGATCCCGATCCATCATTCATCATCATCCACATGGGCGCATCCTTGGTTCAGACAAAGTAAAGCATCACAAACCCATTACCTGCATACTAGATCTCACACTTCATCATATATTCATCACTTGTACACTTGCAATTTGGCCTAATGGTCTTCTTTACCTTATATAGGTTTAGGCCTCTCTCAATACCATGCTCCAAAACCATTTAGAATCAATACCTTGGACCAAATACCTGGGGTCAACACTTCAAACAAGATATCTTGGACTAATACCATGGACCAAAACTAAGTTTTCCAACATCTATGCACCTTTCCTTCCGTGAAAGTGCATGTGTACACTGTATGTGCCTTTTGGTCTGCAAACCTGCGTGTACATGTGGCTTGGTTAATAGGGAACCTTCATATACCTTTCTTTCTTCATTCTTATTGTTTACCTGCTATACTATGATCTTTCATCTGAGAGAGTTTTCATCAAGGACAACACTTGAGTCATAGTTGTATCACAATGCCAACAATCTCCCCCTTTGAACTTGATGGCAACAACCACACCAAGTCACTCTCCCCCTTTGACATCAAGGGCAAAGGGCAGACCAAGATATTCTCTTCCTTGATATACATTCTATTGTCCATACTCCCCCTGAATACATGCTGAAATTTTTTTATTAAGCTCTCCCTTTGTACATGCCAAGATGTACCAATCTGTCCATGCTCCCCCTGAGCACATGCAAAGTCTGTAAAAGAATAACATGACTCTATACATACATCACCAATGACCTTCCTATCACCAAAGACTCATACATACATCAATCTCCCAACCAAGTGGGGATACACCATTTTTGACTTGTCCACCAAACCAAGTGGGGATATACCAAATGTTTATACATGACTCAAAAACAAGAAACATTACATCATCCATCACATGAATAGTGGGGTTACAAATCATGATTTTTATAGCAAAGACCAGCAATCTAATCAAGACCATGATTGTTGGGTCCCTATAATACTAGTGATTACCCAATTAATATGGTAGTTGTACCCCTTATTAATATTGTTGTGCCCCTATTGTCACCATATCGTTATTACTATGCCCCATAGAATCCCTCTAGTGTTATTTTTGTGGCTTTATATTATTATTGTTAAGTCGGCTGGTTTATATTGTGACTCCTTAGACTCCTATATATAGAAAGGAGGTTTTATCATTTGAATCATCCAAGAATTGTTCATTTATGTAATGTAAAGGAGGTTGCCCCCTCGAAGAGGCTGAATTCTAAGGCGTTGATCTATCATTTTTATCTTTTTCTTGAGCTGGTTACATAACAATGATAGTCATCAGCAACTATCATACACCATATGATCTGCACCATAAGCATCTCTCAACAACATCGACAATCTGTAACTTGCAATACCATTCTCTTGGCCAACCAACAATAATATGTCACTTAAGTAATCTTCCATGAATCTGATTTGAATACCAACAATGTGACTCCAAGTATCATAGCAAGATGTATCATAAGCATCATCACCAAGGACTTTTAACCATAATGCCAACAATGCATTATTTGAGGCATATGCTCCCCCTGAACCTGTGCCATGCCATCATCAAACAGAGCAGATAAGTGACTGAACCATATCAGACTTCTGTACTGTTGCTTTTCTTCAAAACATCATATACGTGACAGTGCAGCGTCTAACTCGCGTATATACGCGACTTGTCTTCATGAAACCTGCATATGATATTTAGAACATTGAAATTCCACACTTTCAGCTTCCTCTAAGTCTTTCATGTCTATATACTCTGCTATGCCACATCTTTCTGGCTGTATTTCCTTTTTCTTCCATATCTTCAACTGTGATGTTGTTTTCTCCTTCTGGTATGGTGCCCAAAATATTCTCCTGCATTCCTTTGCTATGTGTCCAAGCTTGTTACATGCATAACATTTTATATGTTTCATATTCCTCCTATAGCATTCAATGGCTTTGTGACCAAACATATTGCAAGCAAAACAATACCCCTTAAAGTACCTGGAACGTGATAATCTTTTTGTGTGATGGTCTTGAACCATTCTACTTCTACACCTGGCTGCAACATGTCCAAGATTATGACATACATAACATTCAACATTATTCATCGAAGGAAATAATCGTCTATGACTTCCACAGTTAGGAGCAAAAGATTTTATTTGAAGCATTTCTTTCCTTGGTTGTTGATGGGGTTGACCTCTCATCTCTTTGTCGAGCATTTTTTATTTTACATTAGAGTTCCTTACCTCACCTTGTGAGCTAGATTCACCTTCAATTGAGTCATAAAAACCAATACTAGTTTTGATAGGAGGAGACCTTTGACTACTAAGAATATCATCCAAAATCTTAATGTTGTCTTGAAATCATAATAGTTTATCCTTTTCTTCTAATTTACCTTTCAAGACATTTACCTCAACCTGATGTTCTTCTTCCTTTTCTAGACATTGCTTCTTCAACATTTCTTCAGACTTTCTTCCTTCGTCCACTTGTTGCCTTAGTTTGAGAATCTCATTTTCTTGTTCTTCATTCTTCTCCTGTAGCATTTGACGTACTCTGAAGGCACATTCTAGTTGAGCTTTTAAGTTGATAACTTCTTCTTTGAGGGCACTCTCCCTTTTGCTAAATAGATCTTGTTGATCTATGATTTTATCTGATGCTTCATTTGCCTGTTCATCTTCAATCTGAGGTGATTCAGAATCTGATACTTGCTTCCACCTAATGGCAAGTCGTCCCTGTTCCTTTCAGCTATCTTCTTCTTCTAATGCACTTTCTTTCCCATTGTTCTACGGATCTCCTTCAAGCGAT
Organism: Pinus taeda; assembly: GCA_000404065.3. Taxonomy (NCBI): domain Eukaryota; kingdom Viridiplantae; phylum Streptophyta; class Pinopsida; order Pinales; family Pinaceae; genus Pinus; species Pinus taeda. The sequence goes on from APFE031160932.1 coordinate 134,003, forward strand.
CAAGCTTCTACCAAAGGACCTGCTCTGATACCAGTTGTTGGAAATAATACTGGGGGGGGGGGTGAATTAGTATTAGCAAATCAATAACTTTTTCATTTCCATACTCAGATTCATATATGCTACTTCAGTTAAGGGAACCCAAGCGTACATGCAACTAGCGTATGTCCAGTAAACTTATGATTCAGTTAATCCATTATATGTTGATCTTTAATCAGTGCTTCAAAACTTCATTAACCATATAAACAATAACCAGGTGCAGTAAAAACATAACAAATCATCACACATAAGAAACACACATGAACACCATGATATAAGGTGGAAATCCAATGTGGGATAAAAACCACCTCTTGTTGTTTTCTTTAATATAAGAAAAACCTGTTTACAATCTTGTACTGGCACAGACTCATACCAATATGCAAGTACCCACCTGCAGAAGGCTACAACCTTCTCTCATTCTCCATCTTCTACTGGAAGGGAGCTACAACCCCCTAGCTCTTGTACTAGCCGATGTATTTACTAGTACATAGGCGCCGGCCTACATAAGGCTACCACCCTCTCTCGTTTTCTAACTGCTGCTGGAAGGGAGCTCCAACCCCCTGGCTCATGTACTGGCCGATATGTTTACCAGTACATAGGCACTAGCCTACTGAAGGCTCCAACCTTCACTCTTCCTCCAAGGACCACGTTTCATAAATTTTCATACTGGATCCATCAATAAAATCAAGGCACAAAATCAATCACCACTACAATACAACCATCAACCACATCTACATCATCAATCTCTAAATCACCCAACAACTGAATCATTGAAACCCTCTCATCAAACACAATCACTAGAACATAGAGCAAAACCCAGAACTCTGCAACAATAACCAGATCCAACTGCATCTTCAAGTATCATATTTCATTGTGTATAAGCTACTCTGATGAACCCAACCAGTGTGTATATGCACTTTTACCAAAGCGAACCCACATACAGATCTGCAAATACTAACTTATAACTTTGCAAATATTCCAGACATCAATCATACCTAGATCATAACATTTACAGAATAAACATGCATCAATAATTCAGATCTAGTCTTGACATGATCAAACCACTCAAAGATAAGACATTCCAAGCCTTAGGATCCTGATCCATCATTCATCATCATCCACATGGGTGCATCCTTGGTTCAAATCAAGCAAAGCATCACAAACCCATTACCTGCATACTAGATCTCACACTTCATCAGATATTCATCACTTACACACTTGCACTTTGGCCTAATGATCTTCTTCTCCTTATATAGGTTGAGGCCTCTCTCAATACCATGGTCCAAAACCATCTAGAATCAATACCTTGGACCAAATACCAGGGGTCAACACTTTGGACAAGATACCTTGGAGCAATACCATGGATCAAAATACCATGGACCAAAGCTAAGTTTTTGAACATGTATGCATCTTTCCTTCCATGAAAGTGTGTGTGTACATTGTACGCGCCTTTTGGTCTACGAACCCATGTGTACACGCGACTTGGTCAATGGGGAACCTGTGTATACCTTTCTTTCTTCATTCTTGTTCTTTACTTGCTATACTGTGATCTTTTATTTGAGAGAGTTGCCATCAAGGACAACACTTGAGTCATACCTGTATCACAATGCCAACATATGGTGTTTGTGCTCCAGAATTACAGATATTACTTGCTAGGAGGCCACTTTAAGAAGTATACGGATCACTCCGCAATGAAGTACCTTGTCAATAAGCCTGTGTTGGGGGGCTGAATCTGCAGATGGCTCTTATTGTTGCAAGTACGATTTTGAAGTTGTTGTGAAGCCTGGATGATTGAATGTAGGACTAAATCATATGTCGCGCATCAAAACATCGGAGGAACCTACTAACTTGGAAGAAGGATTGCCTGATGTGCAACTATTTGCAGTGCGTGTCACGGATGGTCATTTCGAGGATATAATACACTTCCTAACAATAGGAACTACACTAAAAGGATATTCTATCCAAAAAAAGAAGGAATTAGTGTTGCACGAGGCAGATTTCTTTGTTATTGCTGGGCATTATACAAGATGGGGACCGATGACATATTGCGACGGTATGTACCTAAGTTTGAACGAAGCAGCATCCTTGCAGATGCTCATGGAGGCATTGCTAAAGGACATTATGTAGGGAGAGCATCTGCATAGAAGATTCTATGCACAGGGTTGTGGTGGCCAACCCTTCACCAGGATTCAAAAGCATATTGCAAGGTGTGTGATGTATGTCAAAGAACATGCAGGCCATCACGGAGGGATGAAATGCCTTTGAATCCAAAAATGACATTGCAACCCTTAGAAAAGTGGGCAATTGATTTTTAGGACCCATTTAGCCCCAAGGGAAGACAAGAGCGAGGTACATTATCACTGCGATGGAGTACTTGACTTGTTGGGAAAAAGCATAGCCGGTGAAGGATTGCACAGGCGCGACTATCGCAAAGTTCCTATTTGAACATGTACTGACGAAATTTGGATATCCAAGGATCTTGATGAGTGATCGTGGTACACACTTCTTGAATGAGATGATCAATACACTAACGGAGTAATTTTAGGTATATCACCAGAAGAGCACACCTTATCACCCACAGGTTAACGAGACAGTGGAAGCATTCAACAAAGTGCTTGAAAATGCATTTACCAAGGTTTTCCATGCTCAGCGAAATGATTGGGACCTATGCATACCTGCAATATTGTGGGATTATCGAACAACATGCAAAAAGCTCACGGGACAAACCCCTCTTAGGCTTTTCTATGGTGTGGAAGCCGTAATGCCTATGGAATACATCGTGCTTAGTCTATGCATAGCAACACTCACAGGTATGACAGATCATGGAGCCCTGGAAGAGAGGCTCGTGTAGCTGGATGAGCTTGAAGAAGAAATATTTTGGTTGGGTTTCACCTATAGGTCCAAAAGCAGTGTGAAAAGGCATGGCATGATCGACACATCAAGCTGCACACATTTAAGGTAAACGATCTGGTTTTTTTGTATGATAGTAAGTTTGATAAATTTCTCGAAAAAATTAGGATGCACTGGTTAGGGCCTTATGTTATTAAGGAGATTATCGACTGAGGAGTGGTACAGCTAGTCAAGTTAAATGGAGAACCCTTCCCAGGAAAGGTGAATCGCAGTCGCTTGAAGCCATACACCAGCGGTCCGACCATGTGACTAAATGAAAGTAGCATAGTCTTAATGCTCCAGGTAATTGAAAGGAGGCACGAGACAATAAAATACATTGTTCAGGTTGGGGAGCTGCACAATTTCAAGACTGCGTGAAGCAGGTAAATGTCACAAGGTTCGCAACAGTGCGAATGTAGTTGCGCTACTCATGGAAATAACACGTAGGTCCGCTGGAAAGTGACCGTTAAAGTCATTGTTCATGATTTGATGGTCGGATTGTCGCCAAATGGAGTGGGCGACAGGCATTTAAGGCAAAATTTATTGGTTAGATTCTTGAAAATCTTTCGCCAATCTAGCATTAATGGGCCGAATGTGGGGGGAACGGTAGGATTTGAATTCAAAAGGCCCTATAAATCACAAGTGGTAGTCTAGTGAAAAACACTTGGCATTTTGAAAATTTAGTTCTTGCGCTATCAGGCGTGTACAGATCGTGCGAATTTTGAGTCTTTGAGAGAAAGTTCAACGTTTGAGAGATTGTTGAAGGAGACGTAGATCTCCTGAATAGAATGATGTCTACACTTGAGGAATCCGCGCAGGAAATTGAGGTAGTAGAAGCTGCCCCAAAGAGTGTCGAAGTGATAGTTGAAGTCCCTAAATCACCCAGGACACCGAAACCAAAGAAGGATAAGCAGACTATGCTATCGGTGCACATCTCACCAAGAAACCCATAGAGGACCAAGCTCACTTTGCAGGAAAAGGGGAAGGCCGTTAATTTAGAGGCTAATGTGGAAGAATTTGAAGAAATCCTAGCGGATGAGGAGGATTTGGAAATGGAAGTTGAAACCTAGGGTGAAGACCCTATTATTAGGTTACCAGAATATGTTTCTCCGCGCAAGGGAAAAGCCAAGGTGCCAAATGACATAGACGAGAGAAAAAGCTCTGTGCAAACTCTGTTGCTCTCGGATGACATTGTTTTTGAGGGGCCACACTTAGGGCGGGTTCCTGTACAAAAGTTTAAATATTGGGACCTCGCAGATCATGAGAAATTCCCACATTTAGTGACTAAGCAACTAATGTGCCAACAGATTGACATGACAGCTGGAACGATCGAATTAGAGCCACAGACATGGCTCAAGGGTGTAGAGAAAGTTAGGCTGTTGAACCTGCTCTGGGTACCACATTACCACCGCATCCCAGTGACCATCTTCATCATCCCAGTGATCGTCTTCATCATCGGGCAACTACTCTGCTTGGTGCATGATGGGTGTTTGTGGCTGGAGGAGCCCATTCCCATCACAGAACACTTGATCCATTAGATCACATGGCTACCTTACTTAGGGGAGGATCCAGCTAATATATAAGAAGGAAAAGGTGGTGAGTTGGCCCTCGCGGAAGCTATGAAGAAGAAATTCAAGTTGGAGTAGAAGAAGTGGGGATATGCCATCTCCAGCATTAGCAACCCTGTAGTCAAGGTAGCAATGCAAATATTAGCAGGGAAGGTGATGGAGAAGTGTCGCACGGATGAGGTGCCCAAGCCTGTGATCGCACTAGCTTCCCAATGCGCTAAAGGAGTCCAATTCAATTGGGTGAATTATCTATGTGGTGAGTTCCTTGTGAACTGTTGCAAGGCACAGGAGCAGGGCAAGATGTTCCACTACGCGTGGCTCTTGCTGTTGATTGTGCTAGTGCCATGGGAGCTTCTAGAAGACAGTCAATTCCCTTCGGTCGCATCGGACCTTCTAGAGGCAACGAACTATGCTTCGTTGTGGGTGACCAAGGATGCGCAACATGTAAAAGAAAGAAAGATCTTTTGGATCTTGATGGAGATGAGTATCTGGATGGGGATCAATCACAAGCCACAGTTGTTGCCCACAATATATGCTAGTTTGCAGAGCTTTGCAGAGTTCAAAGTAGATTTCCACCATGTCTTTATCAGGGCGCAGAAGGACCCCATGAAGACATGGCATAGCTTACCTTATCTGGCAACAAATGATGTTATCTTTGCAATCTCAAGTCTTGGCCACCAGAGTGGCATGCTACAATGGGCTCTGCAATGGAAACAGACAAGTCCGTCGTGTAGCATAAGAAGGAAGAAACAAAGCTTAGAATGGTGCAACTGGTTGAGAAGTGCATAAAAGAGGAAGCCAAGGCTAAGACCCAAGCAGCGCGCGACGATGTGAAATTGGAAGAACAACATGAGATAGGAGGAGAAGAGTGTGAAGGACAAAAATCACCTTCGCCCGGGGCTGAGGTAGAAACAGAGGAGCTGACAAAACAAGGTAGCGTGGACCCATAGATGACGTCCACCCAACTCAATCTTTAGTGACCACAAGATAAGGTAGTGTCATGAAATAAAACCAAGGCTTAAAAGACATCCTTGGAACCAATCACCCTCATTGAGGGGGATTTACATAATATTGGAGAAATGGTGAGGGATGTCACCGCGGAGGCCATCCAATAGTTCGAAGAGTAGCAACAATTGGTATTAGGGGCTCTCCAGATAGAGCTGGAGGAGTTGTAATCTTGCACTCCATAGGCTGGCACAGTGTCCACCAGCCTCGTGATCGGCACTTCAGCTGCCGCAGAGATGTTGCGCATAAGGGTGACCAATGCGATACTACTACCAGATGGTGCACTTACTATAGAAAATGAGGCCGATAGGCCCATGTCAGCAACCTGAAAGGGGTGGGATTGAATATGGCTGCGCTCCCTCAAGAAACACTCCACATATTGCAAGATGGAGTCACCACGGAACTTAGGGCCCAGGAGAGTCGCGCTCTATAGGTGATGAGCGAGCAGTCCATCAATATTGAGCAGTTCGGCCTGCAGCACAACGAGGCAGTGGAATAGAATAAGAAAATCATGCAGGTAGTGGAGGAAGCCTACCGAATGGTCCTAGATTTGGACATTCAGGCAGAAAAACTAGCTGAGGCGTGCGTCCGCAAGTTGGCCATAGGGGTGCGCAACGCTCGGATAGAGATGGCCAAGATTCAGCTAGATCTGAACCTGCATATCGCAGAATTGCAGTTGAACGCTCAGCCTTCAACTCTGCCAGAAGTCAGGGAACATCATGTCACTGTTGTTACAACAACAATAGCGGCGGTCGATAGTGCAGTGGCAGACTGCATGCGTCTTTTTGAACAGCCATTCGAGGTCCTGACCACCTTGCAGGAGGACCCAAATGTGGAGCGCCTCGAGACAGAGGCACGTGAGCTACAACAAAGATATGATGAGGTCAAAGGGACCACGTAGACGATCACCTTACACAGAGGCTCGCATGGATGTAGGAGGCAAAGGCGCTTCAGGAACAAGTGGATGCAGCTCGGCACAAAGAAGCGGTCCTAAAAGTGTGCCTACAACCATGGATAAATGAGGCATATATGATCACAGCTTCCATTGAAGGAAAGCTCACGACACTACAGGAAACTCAGTAGAAGATTCAAGGTGGTAGTTCAGCAACAGTCATTGAGTAGAGAGTGGAAGAACTCCAGTAGGCGGTCGCTCAGTGTGCTGTAGAGGTTGCGGTCATCCAAATGGAGCAGGGAGGTATTTGCACTAAGATCTTCGCACCTACAGAGTGACTCGAGCACGAGTCACGATGTTTGTGTTGGGGGCCTGTTGGGCACGGGATCTCCCAAGGGTAATTTTGAGGCTAAAAGCCCATATTTTGGTCAAATTTTGTAATCCAAGTGTAAAGACTCCACATTTTGTGGTCGCGCAGTGTGTAGGTGTTAAGAGTCATAGGGTTGTCCGCCCTTATTTTGGAAATGTAATGTCGATTGTAAAATATCTACCCATGGTTCATGGACCATGGGAATGTGTAAAAAGAGCTAAGCTCTAAGTAGTTAGAATAATGAAGGATTGAACATGTAAGAGAGTTATAGCTTTAGAGCAAGAAGTTTATGTCTTGGGTTGTAGCATAGCTAGAGGCTCTGCAGTTGAGTGCACAGAGTCCTGGGATAGAAGTTCACAACTGAGTGCGTGAACCCCTGCAGCTGAGTAGGCAGTTCGGGTTGAGTCTATAATCGTCCGAATTATCAATAAAGAGAAGTATTCTACAATTTCTACATCTTTATTTCCCGTTTATGCATCTTATTATGTTGGGTATGAATTTCACTTATAATTCTTATATGATGCACGAATGTATGTAAATGTGTTGGTTAAGTGAACACAAGTAAGAACATTTGTTTATGCAAAACTAACTAAGATCAGTTAATAAGATAAGTAAGACACTTAGCCTAGTTTGGGAGATATCGCAGTTCATTGCCCTAGCAGTGCAAAAGTCCCTGATCCGCAGGTTAAGGTTGTATGAAAACCAATTGTACCCTTTCGCAAAGGCACTGAAGGGTGGAACAGAGTGTTAAGAAACCTAGGCGAAGGTAGGTATAACTGGAATAAACCGACATCACAACAATCTCAAGGGTGCGGAAACTTGGTTCCAGCATCCCCCCATATTACTTTGAGTGAGACTTCAGTCTGCACTATGCGGGCTGATGCCGAGAGGGCTAGTAGTGTATGGATTTGTTTGGCTAACTAACATTGAACCTAGGTCAGGCCCCCTCAAGCCAAAAGGAGCCATGAATGCTACATTTATTTCTTTGATCCAGAAGGTCGCTGATACGTCCACCTTCACAAATTTTCGTCCTATTTCTCTTTGCAATACATGCTACAAACTCATTTTTAATATCATCTCAGAACGAATCAAGGATCCCCTCTCACTTCATATCTCCCAGGAACAATTCGGATTTATCCATAACAGGTTGATTAATGACGCTATAGTTACAACACAGGAAGCTATACATACCATCCACACAAATAAATTGGAGGCACTGGTCATGAAGGTAGACTTAAAGAAGGCATATGAATGTGTTGATTGGTCACTTCTTCATTTCATTCTAACTAAGATTGGTTTATTAATTCATGTGGTTGAATGGATCATGGGTAGTTTCACTACTTTCTAATATCTTGTGCTTGTGAATGGATACCCTTCCAACTTTTTCAAAACTCGAAAAGGCTTGTGGCAGGGATGTTCTCTCTCACCACTTCTTTTTATTTTGGTGACAGATGGGCTCAGCCTCAACATAAATGTTGCTCGTTCCTTGGGCCTTTTTTTTGGAATCCAACTAGGAACTCATTCTTATATCATTCATATTTTTTGCATGGATCATATCCTCTTCTATGAGATGGTTTCTAGGTCTCAATGGATGACATTACTCCAAATTATTCAAATATTTGTGGCAGCTTCCGGGATGATGATCAATGAAGAGAAATCTTTAAATATATATTCCTATAGTGATCAGGAGGAGATTAACAATATTGCTACACTCTTTAATTTTTGCACTCAACCCTTTGGGGATGGATTTACATACTTGGGATTCTATCTAAAGCCTAATAACTACCGTATTTCGGTCGTAGTGGTTACTAGACAAATTTCACAAAAATCTATTTAGTTGGTCACATTGATGGTTATCCCTAGGCGACGTATATATTCTAGCACAAGTTGTTATCCATCAGATTATGGTTTATTGGTCACATCTATATATTCTTCCAACATATGTGGTGAACAAAATTAAAATTTATATGGCACATTTCATCTAGGCGGGTTTAGATTCCAGATATAGATACCACCTGATCAAGTGGGATAAGATCATAGTCCCAAAATAATTCGGTAGATGGGGGATATTAGACATTAAATATTTTGGATGGGTTCTTGTCATCAAATCAATATGGATAGCATTATATCAGGAAGGAATCTGGCAAGAAATTATCTCTTCTAAGTATCTGTAGTCTAGGACAGCGGACAACTAGATTAGAACTAGGCACATTGGACAGAAATTAGGATCATGTATATGGAATAGATTTCTTAATATTAAAGACTAATTCCTCAGACAAATTACTTGGGCCTTCGGAAAGTACAATCACATTATTGTCGACATGGATAATATTTTTCTTGTCGAGGGATATTATAAACTAACTAAGCATACATTGAACAAAATACATTGAATAGTATATTTCATATTGGCACAAGTCATTCTTGGATGGCGCGGACTATTTCCTATATGGAAAAAAGTTGAAGATATGGGTTTGACAAGAAATTGCGTGGAGGAATGGAACACATATATACTGGCTCTGAGCCGTGGTGGATTATGGTGGAAAGAGGAAGGAGATCACATTACTTGGGCGTGAAGAAAAAGTGGCAACATAGTTGTTGTCGCAGATTCATATAGGCACATTTTGACTATCATTCACTCTTTCACTCAATCTAGCTAGTTCTTTAAAACGTGGAAGTTAAATATCCCCTACAAAATTATTTTGTATACATGGTTGGTATGGCACAATAAAACCTTGACTTGGGAGAATCTACAGAAAAGAGGTATGCAGGGGCTTGGTAGATGTTCTCTTTGCAAAATTTCACTGGAGACAAACACACACCTTCTCTTGGAATGTCCTATTACTTTGCAGGTTTGGAAATACATTATGCAACAACACAACATTCCTTTCAAACTCTTCCATTCCATTGAACAATGCCTTATATGGTGGATGGAACGTGGGGGTAGACTACAAGACACTACACTTTTGTGTTCTAGGAAATATGGAATGCCATAAATGGTTTTGTTTTTGAAAACTACATGATTGACATCTACCGAATCATTTCCAAAGTTGGTATGTGAATGGACACTCTTGGATCAAGCACATAGAGAGATAAGGATCAATTTATTTGAAACATCTCTCCACACATATTATTTCCTATAGGCTACTTTGATGATGTGTCTCAACAAGGGTACTGTGGATGTCGTGTATGGCTCAGAATGGATCAAAGGTCACAGTATCAAATATCTTGGAATGCAGGTGTAGGTACAAATATGTGGGCAGAGATTCTGGCATTGTGGGGACTACTTTGGTTTTCTAGAAGATTGCTATTGATAACATTCATATATGTGGGGACTCAAAATACCTCATCAATGGGATTATGGCCAATACAATATGTTCCCCACCAAATCTTAGTGGTTGGATTGGTCACATCAAACAAACACTGTAGCTGACTCATTATCATAAAATGGACTAATAGATGGTATTGGCCACATGAACTAGACATATATGGAAGATAATAACATTAGATATGAGGGCACCATTATACGCCCCTAGACATTTGGTATTTTTAAATATTTTGTTTTCTGTCAGATGCATAACCAATTATGTTCTTATGAATGAGATGTAAACATTGATACATATCTAGAACATATAGTCTTTGATAGTATTATTAGCTATAGTCACATGCTGGATGGAGGAATATATACTACATCTAAATCTTGATAACATCCTGGAGAATGTACTGGTACATCATATAAACTAGTGTTTTTTTTCATTTGAAGATTAAAACAAAAAAACAAAAAAAAAACAAAATAATCCATTACCACAATAAAAATCATTTCCATCGTATTTCAGGGCTAAATGAGAAAATGTTGAAACTCGTTTTCCAAAAAACCAATATGAATGTATCTTTACATAAATTTCAGAGTACTTTTCTGTTTGTTTGGTATTAAAGATTTAAAATTTATTAAAGGATAGAAATTTCGTTCGTGCATTAGAGCAATGTATTTTAGAGTGATTCCTTAAGAATTTTCCAATGAGAATTGTAACTTCTCTTTTGGCATAACACCTTTTCTACCAGTGTATATTTATAATATAATTAAATTAATTAATAATAAAGAAACTAAAATAATTATTTAATTAAAAATATCTATTAAATATAAATAAATTTACATATATTTTCTTTATTTACTCAAACCCAACTGCCTCATTTTTCATCATTAGTGACATATGTTTTGTTTTTGTTTATCAAGTTGTTTGAGTTTGACTTCAGGCTTGACCCGTGGCTTGAGAAACTTCTGCCCAGGGGAATCTAAGCCATCAAAATCACTTGGGGATTGCACCACACTACAGCCACACCAACCCTTAACATGATTGGATTTTTTCCCACAAAGTTTCAAATCGATGACCTTCACATCATGGAGTAACTTAACAATACACCCCATCATCGTCTATTCTACATCGCATGAGCTAGTGGCATAAGCTTTATTTTCTCCCTAAATAATAACTTTGTTCTTTCTTGATAATTGTGGTTCATAACAAAAGTATACCCTTGCAAAAATATCTCTATCTGAATTGCTAATGATGTAGGTGCTTGTTGTGGGATAAATTCCCCTAAGGTCTTGGGTTGATACCCTAGCAGACTAGAGGTTGTCTATACAGAGAAACAAAAATTCCATACAGCCATAATGCTAATGTAAGAAAATTCTATGATAAGGGGCGTACCTGAGGTCCTACGTTTGAGAAGAACCTTCCAGGGTGCAAACCCTTCTTGGAGTTCCTTTTGCTCCTTCAACCTGCAAAACAATCAATTCCAGAAAGTACAATAGTATATGGACTAAACATCACAAAGGAACCATCTTCATATTATAATGAAAGGTAGTTAGTTATGCAATTATACAACCATTCACATATGAATCATAACATGAATATCATAAACATGAAGAAGATTTGTATCAGGAACAAAAACATGTGTTTCTTTTATTATAGACAAATAAAGTACATAATGGAATAATTTCACCTGATTCGTCCTTTCGCGGGCTCCAAGCGGAACCGTCTCCCGAATTCGTCCAGTCTTAAGCCTTTAACAAACTCCTTCCATGACTTACTCCATGATATCTCAATTAGTAGATAGACATCAACACACACAAGGAAACAAGGGTTTCCTGTAAAATGGGGGAAGTGCAGGAGGCACTAGGATCTTCAGACCTGGTCAGGGAAATCTCGAGCATAATAATCTTTCTCTCTCTTCTCTCCTCCCTTTGGCCTTCCCATTGAAGCCTTTTTATACTTCTCCTAAAGTAGTCTTTTAGTTGGGAATTCGTTGGGAACAGTTGGGCCACGGGCACTAAAAGGTAATCAACAGGTGAAACCCGTGATCTCCACCCGAAATTAAGGAGATTTATTTTTTTTTAAGTGTTTTAAGACATATATGCGGGTTGGGTATACACAGACCTATGTATACACACGTTTAGCTCAGGGAAATGTCGTATATAGGGAATAAAACACTGTTTTTTAAATTTTGGACCAGGTCTGGGAGGAAGGGTTGCCCTAGGCCATGAGTGCAGCATCACAAACCTCAAGAGTGAGATTTGGAGCTATAACAGATGCCCCCTAATATATGAGGTCAGAAGGGGTACATGATGGCCTAAATGTATTAAGCAAGTCCATGGAAAGGAAATATGTCGCAAACTGAGAAGGACTTTAGCAGAATTCAGCTTGCCAAGCCACAAAAGGAGATCAGAAAGAAACACTGTCTGAGGTGGGCATACCCATGCTCAGAGAAAGTACAGCATGTCCGCATATCAAGTACAAGCGGATCCACTAAGTATACAAGTATAAATGACTGGAAAATACATAATGGATCATCTAATCAAGATCGAACAAGTACATGTCTGAATATCACATATAAGAATGTCAATGATGTTGAAGGATGAAGCGGTTCAATGATATCAAAGACTGATCCCAAAAAGTACCAAATGAACATGATGGAATAAAATGGTACTACACTGCAAACTCAGGTTCCAACATATAAAATGTCGCCATGAATGACTGCAACATATAAGGTGAAGTGGTATCAACTAGCAGCAACAGGAGCAACTCTCAAGTGAACCAATGAATGCTGATACAACCTGAGGTCTTCATTGACCACCGTGGTACATTTCTACAGCATGGGAATAAATGATTTGAAGTTGACCATGTGAGAAATCGTTTGATTACCGGTCATTGATGTATACCGTTAACAAATGCGAGACTACTCACTGATAATGATAATGAGAGTCAAGGTACCCAATACAATATAACAAGTGTGAATAGATGAGCTGAAATCGAACACCCGTAAGAATCTATCAATCAAGGGACAATGATGGTTTCCCACTGTCGATAGCGAAGGATCTGCCACTAATGACTGCAAACCCCAGGGTACTACCAAATGGACTCTAAATCTTTTCCCCAGAGCAATGAGTCGAAGTCGATAGGGAAAGATCCGCTAGAAGGAAGGCATTAACACATCCTCCATCAATCTAGTGCGAGTGTAACCCGTAGGCCAATAATGTGGAAGGAATCGGACGAAAAATATGTAGTAACCCGACCGAAGTACGTTTTTGGCGTACACAAGATGTGGCTAGCGCACGGTAGAAACCCTCTGAACCAACCAATAAGGAAAGCTGACACAAAGGCGTGGGGTTCAATGGAAACCAAGGTACTGCATGAATCCCAATGTGTGATAATGTAAGTTTATGTCGAACACAAGGGAAACCACTCAATCAAAGACCCGTGATACTGATCGATGCTGAGCACAAGCTGACCTATCAATAATGAAAATAGGGCCAGGGTACAGCTCTAGGTCTGCCCTCAGAGCAAGATGTCATCATCGATAAGGACAATACCCGCTAGCAAGAAGTCAATGGAGACCTTCTCAAATCGGCACGAGTAAAGGACCAATATAACTGATGTGATGATAGACATGATACTGTCAACCAGGGATGGTCGACTGAAAAATGAGTCAAGAGAAACCGCAGAGAGGCCAACTCAGGCTAACTTCCCTTGAACAAAAGCATGACTCAACATGACCATGTGGCAGCATATGATGGCTCTGTATAAGCTCATTGTGCAGGAGGCACCAACGAACCCTCCATATGATTGGAAGAGATAACCAATCGGGGGATAACTTACTCAATAACAAGGTTAAGGCATACCTAAGTTAAACTAAATCCAGCCCAAATGGAGGAGACTTTGCTTTGAGTGCTTTGTTCAAGGGCAACATGAATGACTCTAGCTGCCAATAAATAAATGGAAATATTGTCTCGTTCCCGCTCTTTTTGGAATATATAATATTTTTGGTCTTTTTCTTTTAAGATGGAAAAAGAATAAAAGAATAAAGGATGGCTCTACCATCGTGTCATGATTTTATAAAAATTGGCGAGTGGAGATGGTTTACGAACCATAACACGATGGGATTGACCCTATGGCAAGTGTATCAACAAATGGAGGCTAGTATGCATAATGCAATGGAAAAATGGTTTCCCTAACCTATATGCCAGTGAGTAAACGATACCTGCCATGATGGGTCAGCAGTCATGGAACCATCTCGAAACTGTCGAAAACGTCCAAAATGTCCTGAAAATCAAACCAATCTCGACATTCCAAGCTCCCTAGTTAAAAGTTACATGAGACCAAAAAAAATCAAGTTTTAGAAAAATTTTGCATTTTCAAAACTTATAAAAGAGTTTTTGGACTCACCATTTTCACCATTTGAGTTTGAGAGTAGAGCAGTGGAGCAAAAGGAGCAAACTTTCCATACGCCAAATTCAACCGTTCAAATTCCTCTAAAATCTCCAAGTAACTCTTATACTTGTCTTGCAATTGATTGTGACTAGTTTTAGAAGTTTTAATTATTGTTTTACCATTGAATTTTTTGCCAAAAATTTCACCGTGGCGTATACGCGGGTTGGTAATATGAAACCACGTACATGCGGGCCCTACACACGACTGTGTTCAAAGGGACCCGCATATACACCACGAACATTTTAAACAAAAAGACTAACGGCCCAAATTCATTTTTCTTTTAGGATGCCAGTCTCTTGGCGAGAAAGAGAGCATACCGCAGTGGATGATGAGGTCATGAACGATCTTGATGCTCTAGATGCTTTACGAGGATGCAGTTTGCTAAAAAAAATTAAATTGCCAAATATGAAAGCAAACACACGCACGCTCAAGATCCTCCTTGATTACTGGAATATCGAGGAGGATGTTTTTATGATTGACCAGATGCCACTCAAGATAGAAATGGAAGATATCTATTTCATCACAGGCCTTTCCCGAAGGGGAGAGGTAGTACACTCCCGGGGCAAGACACGGAGCAGTCTCTCAATCGAGGACTACGTACAGATATATTTCCCGGGACATCCAAAGAAGGTTGGAAGTCAAATTTCCATCATACATGTGGCGAGTTTATCACTGAGGATAATCCTGTTCACCATAGCTCGAGTGAACGGATCAGCTTCTCTGCACCAGGCATCATGGCTAACCATGAGCGTGGCAGTTGACTGTCTCACCACCGTATTTGACTGGTGTACTCCTCTTCTGGCTAGCATGAAAAGCCAACTCACTTCTATCAAGAGAGGACAGACCAAAAATTTCGGGTATGGGACCATTTTGTGTTCTTTCTTTTTCGAGAGAGTTCCTGCACTTCGTCCTAGAGTACCAGTTTCAATCAGCACCCCACGAGATCCACAAATGGGCAGGTGGGCTGACTTGATGAAATGTCTAGGAGGTGAGGAGGTCCCATGGACTGCCTTTGACGACGACTTCTTTTCCTGGTGGGATTAGCAGATCATCATTGTTGATGACTACCCCTATGCTGGGTTGGATTTCCGAGGAGATCTCGATCTAGCATTGCCACCGACCGCAGCGTGGGGCGACATTGGTAAGTGCTTTAAATTTTATGATTTTTTTGTGATTTTTCAAATATAATAATGAACTTTGAAAAAATATTTTTGATAGGATTCAAATGACTAATATGATGATCATGTTCCATATATTGGGCTGGTACGACCAGATGAGTTCCCACGGCACAAACGTCGCGGCCAAGGGGCCGAAGAGGCGGCTACAAACACGGAGCGAACTATACACACAGTTCAGCGGCACTTGGTGAGACTGACTCACAGAGTACCGATGGCAGTCGTAGAGGATCTTCCTGAGGATATGCAGCGTCATGTGGTTGGCATGCCACAAGACTGGGTCCACACTTTTAGGCGTGTGGGCAATGCAGTAGTTGCCAACTTAGCTGCTCATCGTGAGTCGGGGCATTAGATGCACTAGACATGATTATGGGCATTTGAGTCCCAATTTTGTATATTTTTTGGACAAACTTATGTACACTCAAGATGCTTTATGATATATATATACAATTTGACTTTTGTGCTTAATTTATTGTGATGAATGATTGGTGTGCCAGTCTAATGCTTGATTAGCGATAGAATCAGGTAACCAATTATGAGATCTTGGAATATGCAAATAATTAATATAAGTAAATTATCTTTGCAACAACCTCACCCTTAAATACCGGTGATATAAACATGGATCTCTTACCCAATAAATGTTATTTAATTGTGACACTATCAATTGTGAATCAAGATAAACTACCAACGAGTCGATTTCGTGAGAAATGGCCTTGGATAGTAAATTAATGATGACAGTATACTCATCCATATTGTTTGAAGTGGGACCAATGCATACTCCCCTTGATATCATCAAGTGACCAGTTGGATAATAGAGTACCCAAGCTACAGAAGCAAGATTCCGAGTGTGCCGACTAGCACCATCGACGAATCCAAAATAGACCAAGTCATCCATCAACACCTGCCAAAGCCGACCAAAAAGTGTTGATATCAAAAAAATCTCGATAAAATATGTACACATATACAAAATGTACAAAGAAGCCATTGCCTACTGCTACTTAAGCAAAGTACTTCTTAAGGTAGAGCCCATTTCGAGGCTCTGCTAATTTGTTTCCTTCGAAATCGATTAACTCATATGACCCTTTTGTTAAAACTCGTTTAATTATGAAGAGAACATACCACATAGCTTTGAATTTTCCTGCCCCCAAGGTGTCCTTATCTTGATCATAGACCAAGACAAGGTCACCTTCAGAAAATACACGAGGACGGACATCTTTATCATACTGGGCTTTAACCCTTTTCTTATGAGCCTCATTTACTGTGGCAACATCTCTACGTTACTCATCAAGATATTCCAAGTGAAGGAGGCGCTCTTCGAGACTAGAAGTCTCTGGAAGGAGCTCAACAACTAACTTAAGAGATGGAATTTCACATTCGATGGGAAAGATAACAGTCTTGCTGGAGGTTCGATATGCCCATAGAGCTGGATACAACATAAGATGCCAATTGGATCGATTTTGTCAATTTTCTTTTGTAGGATCATCTTAAGAGTTTTGTTTACTGCGTTGACCTATCCATTGGCCTGAGGATAATAAGGAGACGAATGCTCCTACCGGAAACCTAATTTGAGAGCCAATTCGGACATTGGTTGATTCTGGAAATGACTACCATGGTCAACGAAAATCTCTCTTGGGATACCAAACCTTGAGATAATCTGATTAAAAAGGAACAATTCTGCTGTCTCACTATCGTTTTTATAAGTGGGCATGGCCTCAACCCACTTCGTGAAGTAGTCTACGGCCACGATAATATACTTGTGATTTGCTGCTGAAGGCGGATTACAAGTTGTAAAATCAATACCGCACTTAGTAAAGGGACCAACCGTGACAACGGGAAAAAGAGTAGCTAGATGTGCACGCATCTTCCGAGTATAGACTTGGCATGGGTGACAAGGTTTGACCGCTTCAACACAATCTTTGAAGAGCGAAGGCCAAAAATAACCGGCACATAAGATACGCTGAGCTGTAGCAAGCCCTGATAGATGACCACCACAAGCTCCACTGTGGCAGTCATTGTTGACACCTAATCCTCAGTGATTGGGGAACTGAATGTCAACAGTCATCGAGAAGATGAACTGAACAATCACATTCATGTATATAATAGATAGCTGGCTAAATGAATAAACACATTAGTTTTCTGGAGTTACTCCTGGCCTGACATGGTATCAGAGCACAGGTCCCAGGTTCCTTTTTTATCCTTGCCTTGTAACTCCTCTGTCCACTGCCTGCCTTCTGCTCCTCTGTCCACTGGCTGAAGGAGAAACGCTGCCGGAAGGAGAAACGCTCTCTGACAAGAAATGTTGCCTGACAAGGAACGCAGGAACGCCTGAAGAATGCATTCAATCATCTCTATGATAGGAATAGTTCTCACTGGCAAGGAGAACTATCCTGACTGGTCCCGGATGGTACAACACACCCTAATTTTCAATGAGCTGTGGAAAGGAGTGTGTGTCGGAGAAGGAGACAGTGACCCAGAAAAGCCTACATCAGACAAAGAGCTCGCCATCTGGGAAAACAAGAACAACAAAGCGTATGCATTAATCGCAGCGTCCTGTAAATAAGGAGGTGAGTCGCCACATTTCATCATATTCAACTGCCTTTGAAGCTTTACAAAAGCTGAAAGAACTCTATGACTCACATTCTGCACTTGAATTCATCCAACTTATGATTAAACTCTTCACTCTTGAACTGCAAAATAATGATCATCTTGCTCTTGCATCTGAAATAAAATCTATAGTGCATGATATCAAATCCACTAAAGTTGAGCTAGATATATCTCTTATTGCTTTTCTCAAGGCACTGTATCCTACATACTCCAATTATCTGGAGTCTTTGCAAGAAAATGGAAATCTCAAGGATATAACCTTTGACTCTCTTGTGAAAAAGTTTGCTGAAAGAGAAAAAGCCTTTGGAAAGAAGACAGTCCCTGAATCTTCAGAAGAGACTGTATGCCTGGCTAACAAAGAAAAATATCCTGCTCAAGGTTCTACAAGAGGAAGAGGTGGACGAAGAGGAAGAGGAAGATACTTCAGAGGAAGGGGGGGCAGACATTCTCAAGGAGAAAAGGCAGATTTACATTGTATTCACTGCAAAAGAAATGGATCACATGATGCCTCTACATGCAAGCTACCATGGGACAAAATTGAGCAGAGAAAAAACCAACAGAAAGGTAAAACTGATGATACAGACAAAGGTAAAGCACCTGAATCCGCTCACTATATTGAGGCACAATGTAACATTGGAGTAAATGAAGATTTGTTTAACACTTCACTTGATTCCTGGAAAAATGATTGGCTTCTTGATTCAGGAGCAACCTGTCACATGACTCATAGAAAAGACTTTTTGAAGATTTCACTGACAATGTTGATGGAGTAGTTTACTTTGCAGATCAGTCAAAAATCAAGCCATCATGGCTTGGCACAATCAGGCTTAAACTGCCTGGTCTCTTAGACTTTCTTCTTGATCATGTTTTATATCTCCCATAGCTCAAGAGAAACTTGTTGTCCTTGGTCCACATCCGCCAGCAAGGTCACTCCATTCATATGTTTGATAGCAAGCTTGAGGTGAGAAAATCATATGATCACTCACTTGTCATGAGGGGAATAGAAGAAGAAAGACTTCTCAAACTGCAAGGAACATCTGCTCATGCACAACATTTCTCATATATTTCTCATCATGAAGAAGGTACACTTCCATCAAGTTTATTATGGCATGCTAGATTTGGACATTTAAACTATGACAGTCTCCGTTTATTGAAGAAAAATGGTGTTGCTGGTTTGCCTACAATTCCTAGAAAACTTAAGCAATGTGATGCTTGCATTCTAGGAAAGCATAGCAAACAGTCCTTTCATGACTCACATTCAAGAGCACATAGGAAGCTTGAACTTATTCATTCAGATTTATGTGGTCCAATGCCTGTTCCTTCTGCAAATGGAAATAAATATTTCATGACATTTATTGATGACTACACCAGAATGTGTTGGGTTTATTTATTGAAGAACAAATCTGATGCTTTCCTAACATTCAAGAATTTTCATAAATGGATTGAAAATGATGCACAATCTCATATTGGGTCTATTCGCACTGATAATGGATAATAATATACATCAAATGAATTTGAACAATATCTTTGCCAACATGGGATTAAACATCAAACAACTGTGCCTTATAATCCCCAACAGAATGGTGTAGCTGAAAGAATGAACAGAACAATTTTGAATATGGTACGATCCATGCTTTTTTTTAAAAATGTAAAGATAATGTTTTGGGCTGATGCTGTTCTATGTGCTGCATATATAAAGAATAGATTTCCATCTAGTTCTATAAGAAACAAGACTCCTTACGAATTGTGGTATGGACATGTTCCTTCGGTCAAACATCTCAGGATTTTTGGTTCCACCTGTTATGCTTTGATACCAAAGGTACATAGAAACAAACTTGGTTCTAGAAGTTGTAAGTGTATTTTCTTGGGGTATTCAAATACCTCCAAAGCATACCGCCTCTATGATGAAGAAAATAAAAGGTTTGTTATATCTAGAGATGTAATTTTTCTTGAATCATCCAAATCTGACAATGTTGTTGAGCGGCAACTTGATCGCTTGGATAGATTCGCAAAAATGAAATCATTTAAAGAATTTGAAAATCAGATTCCACATCTTGAAGGGGGGATTCCTATACTAGATCAACATGTGGAATCGTCTTCTGAAGAAGATTCTCCCCCGTCTGAAACTCCAACAACGGATGATGCTTTAAGTGATGTAATTGATAGAATTGGGAGACTCAATCTTGATTCACTCCCAACTCAATTAACAGAGCAGCCTGGACCATCTTAGAAAGGTCCCCAAAAATGGCTGACAAAGACACTTGAAAGTGTTCATCCTGATGAAATTGGAAAAACAGGAACCAGAAATGCAAATCGACAAAATGGAGGTGATGTAGATGACTCTAATTCACCTGTTGATATGGATGTTTCTTATGATTTTGAATTGAACTTGTCTACAGATTTTGAACCAACTTCCTTTAAAGAAGTTGCTTCTCATGATGAATGGAAAGAAGCAATGCAAAAAGGAGTATGATGCCCTCATAAAGAACGGCACTTGGAAGCTGGTTGATCCTCCATTTGGAACCAAACCAATTGGCTGCAAGTGGGTCTACAAGAACAAGTACAAAGCTGATGGCTCACTTGACAAGCACAAAGCTAGGCTTGTGGCAAAAGGTTTTGCACAGAAGGAAGGGGTCGATTATGAGGAAACTTTTGCTCCCACAGCAAAATGGGCCACCATCCGGACACTCTTTGCACTGGCAGCTCAGAACGGTTGGAAAGTCCATCAAATGGATGTAAAACTGCCTTCTTGAATGGGGATCTAAAAGAAAATGTTTTTATGTCCCAGCCTGAAGGATTTGCTGTGAAAGGACATGAACATAAAGTATGCAAACTTGTGAAGTCCTTGTATGGCCTCAAACAAGCACCACGAGCCTGGTATGAAAAGCTAACTGAGCATCTTCTGAAACTCAACTTCAATCATTTTGATCTTGATGATGCAACTTTATTTGTCAAGAAAGTTGGCAAAACAGTTGTATATCTTGTGGTATATGTAGATGATCTTTTGATGACAGGGAACAATGAAAGTTATATTGCATCCATAAGGAAAGAATTAGGAAAAAGTTTTGAAATGACTGATTTGGGCTATGTTCATTATTATCTTGGCATTGAAGTAACCCAACATCCAAAATCCATATTTCTTTCTCAAAATAAATACATTGGAGATTTGTTAAACAGATTTGGCATGACAGATCACAATCCTCTTTCTACTCCAATGGAACAAAACTTAAAGCTCACATCTATTGAAGGAAAGGAATTTGAGGATGCAACAAAGTACAGACAGCTTATAGGAAGTCTCATCTACCTCACTACTACCAGACCAGACA